>JANSTV010096379.1:0-12901 GCA_027564135.1 Lestremia cinerea
ATCGTGTATTTTGTTTTGTTTTTTTTTTCTTCTTGTTTATTGTTTTCATTTTGTTTTTCAATTTCAGTACATTTATTTAATATTCGAAAATGTTAACGCAATTTTCAAACAACAGAGAAATAAAATCAGAATTCTGAAAAGAAATTATGAAAATAAATTAATTTTTTCATTTTTGAAATATTTTCATCTCACATGAATTTGAAAGTTATTTTGTTGAAAGATCATTTGATACATCAAGTGATTATTACAGGAATAAAATGAATGGCTCCCGCTTGAAGGACAATTTCCATAAGATATCGATGCTTGGGTCGTCATTGATTTCGGAGGGTGGCTCCTGTCTGGGATAAAGTACGAGCTTCTCGTCGGCATCCATCAGCAGATCGATGGTTTCGAGACCGTCGTAAATCGGAACGTTGGCTGCTTTCAAACTTTCAACGTTTATCCGGACTTCATTGGAAGGTTGCACTTTGTATTTGTGCTTGTCTGATGGTGAATAAACGACAATTGGCAACGGGGAATGGTCTGAGGTGGATGATACCTCATTCGATGCAACCTCAGCCACTGAGTTCGCCAATGACTTGAAGCCCGATGTTTCTGGCGAGTGTTTCTCTTTGCGAATTTTCTTTGGAGTCCGGCGGCGCTTGGCCTTTGACTTGGTATTCTTTGGTAGATCAGGATAGTGATAAGAAATAGCCGGATTCCGTTTTCGCAATTTCCGCCCGTTGGGTTGGAGTTTAGGTGTGGTGGGCTGAGATTGATCGGCAGCTGCTAGCACGACATTCGTCGCCGATGTTATGATCAAAGTCGGTGAGGCTCGTGGGCTTGCCATTGGACTTGATGTCATCATTGGCACTGCAAATGAGGACATACCATCCATTCCAGCATTTTCCAATGGCACACCGGTCGATTCGAGCTTGATTGAAGGTTCTTTCACTGGAACAGCATCGCTCTTGTCGGTTTCCAATTGGTGTACCAGATGCACTGAGAATCGATTTATTTCAGGTGAATTCGGAAGTATCTTACGCTTAAGTGGCTTCTGTGGGGGTGCCGTTTTCGATGTTTGGTTCAAAGTCTGATTCCGTGTCTGAACCGAGGATGACGTCGATGGCATTCCCATGGAAACGCTTCTGCGTGAGCGGGTGCTCACCGAGTTGTTGGTTGCGTCTCCAAACGGCCGTCTCATCGGGGACTGAGCTTCTTTCCGTAGTTGATCGAAAATATCCTTATTCTCTTCTGGTTTATTCTCTTTAGGATTATTGTCATTACGATTCTTGGAGACCATCTTTTGATAGAGCTTATCCCCGCTGATTGATTCATTGTCGTCTTCAGTCCATGCAGCCATTGACTTTGTGCGCTGCTTCAACGTTAAGGCGGTATTCGGCCGGTGCTTTGCATTGCTGTTTTCGAGGATGCTCTTTAATTGGGAAACCTTAACATTGTTGTTCTTCAACAGAATCCGTTTTGTGATAACGGTCTTGCTGGTCACCACAACGGATTTTCTTTTCTTCTCCGGCTTTTTGATCATCGCCGTCGACACTGAATTTCCGTCAGCGACCCGCTGAACGGATTTCGATTTATCCATTTTGAATTTTTCACACTGCACTTCGATCGAATACTATCTGTTCAACAGTCGTTAGCTGCCAGAAAATTAATTAATTTTATTTTTACGATTGGAGATTCGCATCGAATACTTTCGATTGATTTAACTCACAGAATTGAAGCAATGTTGTTTGCGTTTGGTTTTTCGGGGTTAACTGACAAAACTACGACGACAACGGTGACTACGAATAATTTAGTTTTCGTTTTGGACGCCAGAGGCGCTTTCCAATACGATTCTCACCATATGAAAAAACAACTCACCGCGAATATGGTGAATTCAATTATTTTGACGTTTGAATTCAATATTTTGAAATGAATAGTCGAAAGCATGCTAAGTGGGTGCTTGGTTTGATTTGCACGAACCTTAAGGACGTCGTGATTCTATTTTGAGAAAAACTTAAAGGAAAAATGAAATGCCACTACGAAGCGTTGGGGATTGAACGGAATGCGGATGACAAGACGCTTAAAAATGGTAAATATTTGAAGAGCAAGGTGGCTTTAGAGCGAATTCTACTGATCGACAATCGACAGCTTACAGAAAACTAGCGCTCAAATACCATCCCGACAAGAACTTGGACAACACAGAAGCAGCCAGAGAGCAGTTTTTGCTGGTGCAACAGGCTTACGACGTGCTGTCTGATCCGCACGAACGTGCTTGGTGAGTGAATTCGCGCCAATCGATGAGATTTCCCTTCATCAATTCAATTTTCAGGTACGACAATCATCGCGAGCAAATTTTGCGTGGCAGCCAATCGAACTACGAGGATGATTCGCTGGACGTATTCCCATACTTCACAGTATCGTGCTACAGAGGCTTCGGAAGCGATTCCGCCGGATTCTATGCCGTGTACAATGATGTGTTCAACAAATTAGCTACCGAAGATATCGAATTCATGGACTCGCCAGAGGAATTCGACCAAATTCCCATGTTCGGAACGTCAACCAGTGATTATGATGAGATTGTGGGCCCTTTCTACGCCTACTGGCAGAGCTATTGCACGAAGAAAACGTACACATGGCTGTGTCCGCATAACATTCAGGAGATTCGTGATCGTCGTATTTTACGTGAAATCGAAAAGGAAACCAAGAAAATCGCACAGAAAGCGCGAAAAGAACGAAACGATGAGATCCGAGAACTGGTGGCGTTTGTTCGGAAACGTGACAAACGTGTGGCGGAATACAAGAAGAAGCTGGAGGAGAAGGCCGAACAGAATCGGGTCAAACAGCAGATGCATCGGCTGCAACAACTGAAGCGGAATCAAGAGGAGGCGGCTGAAATGGTGAAGCATCAAAAAAATTTGTTCAACGCGGATGATCATGAAGCGCAACTGAGACGGATGGAACAGGCGTATGGAAGTGATAGTGAAGATTATGAGGACGATGAGGTGACCGATGAGGAAGATGACGTGGACAACTGTGATATTGGCGGTTTGAGTGAAGACCAGCCAGATGTAGCGGAAGACGAGGAGGAGTATGTCGATGACTTGTATTGCGTTGCGTGCAATAAGGCGTTCAAGAACACTTCGTCTTACCAGAATCACGAATCATCCAAGAAACATCGAGACAATATCGAACGGTTGAAGAAGCAGATGCAATGTGAAGAAGAAGAATTCGAAAATAGCATAGAAGATGAAGCAACCAATGGCGGTCCTGCTGACGAAGATGTGGAAGCCGAAGAGGAGGAGGAAGTTCAAGCAAAGGTTCCCAAGCAGAAACTAAGCAAAAAGTCGAAACGAAATAAAAACAAAGCTGCGGCCGTTGAAAGCGATTTGGAGGAGGTCGAAGAACCGTTAGAAGAAATGCGCATCGGAAAGGTTTCCGACGATGAGGCCACTTGGAGTGATGACGGAAAGAAAGGGAAGAAATCGAAGAGTAAGAAAAATCAGAAGACGACACCAGTAGTGACGGCGGTTCCAGCGATGGAAGAGCCTCCAGTAGAAGAGGTCAAGGCGACCAATGGACCGAGCAAGAAATCGGCAAAGAAGCCGAAAAAGGTAAATGAAGTGGATGTCTCTGATATGGACACGAGTCACACGTGCGTCACGTGTCATTCAGTTTTCGATTCGAAGAACAAACTGTTCAACCATCTGAAGAAGACCAGCCACGGAGTGTACATAGCGAAGGCAGCACCACCCAGTACAACGACAGCTGACGTTCAAACGAAGCGGGGCAAGAAGAAACAGTGAGGCGGAAGCGGCCTGTGGCCTTCGCTGAAATTGTATTTTCGTTTTAGCTATGAATTTGTGTGAAGAATAAATGAGATGAGGTGAGAAATGGGTTGTTCTGACTATTGAGGGGGGGAAAACTCCATTCGTGATGTTGGTCGTCATTTATTTCTCGCAATAGTTCGCCAAAGGCGTGTTCAAGCGAATCCATTCGAGGTATTTCGTCACGTCTGTGCTGACACTGGGATTACTCGATGCGCAGGCTTCTCCATAGCTGGTTATGCCAATGTGGTAGAGCAAGCCAGAGGCTGGTTCGGTGAAATACAAAGGACCGCCAGAATCGTAACTGCACGTGTCTTTCCCAGGAGTGTAGGTGCATATCTGTGCCGTTGTTATCCGATTCGGATACGCCGTATTGCATCGATTGAAGCTCGTCACATCCAACATGACTTTCATCAGTTTGTTCGAAACGAATCCACCAAATTGGACGGTTCCCCAACCGACAGCCTCCAATTTCCGTCCAACAAAGCTGGTTGATCGATATCTGGCAAGGAGACAATGGCGTTGAATGTCGTCAAGAACAAGCTATTTCAGCGATGACTCACTTGAAAGGAAGACACACCGGTCCAACGCCAAGATTGAAAGTCATTCGCCTGACCGTCTGCAGAATAGCAATGTCATTGGTGTCCTTTTCCGACGAGTAGTTCGGATGTGGGGTGGCGGTTAAGATCTCATACAAAGCCGAGTATGGAGTGTCTGAGCCTGAAACAGTCAAAATTCCTCGAGCACACAATCAAAGGGTGTTATTAGGTCAACCAACTTGTACTGTAATCATGATCGCCGACGAGGAGGCCAAGATCTCTCAAATTTCGATCGGCGACACAATGAGCAGCTGTCAGCGCATACAAATCCGAAATTATCGTCGATCCGCACAACAATTGAGCAGCTGATCTTGAAATCAAACCGGCCATCGATGGGAATTCATTTGGAATTGACTCAGTTCCGCCAACGATCCTCGTCTGAAAAGTTCCATTTCATGAGTGTTCTTTCGTCGAAGAGACGATAAATTTTCACCTGTTTCCGTCGTCCACATTCACAAGTACTGACTGCAAGGACAGAATACAAGGTGCATCGAAATTTCCCTCCGCGGCTTTGGGGCGGAGCAAGCAATGCTGAATACAAATAATGACTGTCAGATTGGGAACGATTCGTTCAAAAGTCATAGTTACCAATGGCCAATTGGTTGACGGTAGACCTCGCGGTGAAGGGAGTCGTACAGTAGCGTTCGCTATCGGCGAATAGAGGATTGCCCGATCTCGAAACAAGCAATTGATCACCCGAGCACCGATCACTCTGAAAACCACGAGACACTTTCAGACACTTTAACTTCGACCCATTGATCGATCAACTCACGTATGGCAACTCCATTTCGGTGCAGCTCAGAACGATCTGGTATCCGACTCGGGTCCGGGCAGTCCATCGGCAAAACGTTCCCGGAGGGTATTTTTGCTGTCGCTCATACCCCGGGGAGAACACGGGGAACGATGAGCCAGGCTCGACCTCCTGGTAATAGTCACACGCACCAAAATTCTGTCCGTAACTCAGCGTGATGACGTTCACCGAGACGACTGTATGGAATTGGTCGTAAAATTGGAATCGATCGAAGAATTATCGGGCAACTCACCCAAAAATAACACTCGATTCATTCCGCAAAGGCTAAAGCAACGCACAGACCCACGCCGATTGTTCGAGGGGCAATAAAGAAATTACCGAATTTCGAAATTGCCGCCAATTAACGAAGTTATATTTGATTTTGGTGCTTGCGACAGTGCACTATTCCGAATGTGACATGAATTGAACCAAACGAGTTTTGAAACGCTTTGCGGATAAGAATCGCAATTGTTGTTTCACGCGATTCATCGTTTATAAATCAAGTAAATTGATCTTTGTTTACTTGTCGGTTGTGATTGCAGGTGCGATTAGTGTTTATTTTGAGTGTGTCACTCTGGCATCGAGCACATAGCTATCGTTTCGACGACTAATAAATTGTCAACTTGCCGGATGGGTATTCCTTGGTAAGATTTCTGATGAGGTTTCACCGAAAGAAACCCATGATTGTGCGATTGCTGATTTTAGAAAGAATCGAAGGGCTTTCAACTGAAACTGGAACAGGAACAGTACTCCTCTTTAGCAGAAAGGGCAAATGTGCAATTCATTCAAACAATCGGAATAGAGCGTAATTAAAAAGCCGTTACAAAATAACTATTAATCTGCACGTTATCGCATTGGGTATGTTTCGAGGGGCTTCTCACTCCGGAAGTTGAGGAATTAGTTCAAAATCAACTTCTTTGATCGCCGAAAGCCATCGAACTGGGACCCGTTTCGAATTCTCGAGAGGAACCTTTCTGAAAATGAGGCAAGAGGTAACCTCCATTCAATATCAGGAAGTAATAAGCCCCTTGCCGTTTGGGGCGATTTATCAAGAAAATGAAAATCCACGAAAAAAAATTAATTGGAACGAAAGTTCAATGTTCGGAAAACACCAAACCGAAGCTCGTTGATAATCACGCACCAATTACGAACGGTATGTCAATCCAATGGACCGGTCGATTCTGATAAGAATCAGACCCGCAGACAGGAGCTGCCCAAACTATCGATCAGTCATGAAATTTTGTTCGAGTGGAACAGTTTTCATTTTGAAGCTGTTCCAGGCCAAAGCTCTGAGGTAGTTCAAATTTTGATCAAGCGATTTCTTCGTTGGCGAAGGTGTGAAATCCATCGAGAGTCGGCTCCGCGAGGCAGAATCAATGATAAAAAACAAAACAAAAAAATGAAAAGAAGGCCGACAAAAACAATTGAACACCGTTTCAGTGTAACGCAACACATGCAATTAGCGATAGGTTAGTCGATTTTGTGTCAATGTCATTTGACAGAAATACCACCTGAAATCTATCGATGCGCATATGGTGTCACACAAACTGATTTGCCGACCCCGTTGCCATTGAATGAGTGAAGCTAGCAATTTTCTCTCAATGGTTTGAACTTGGCATCGGGACACATGAAATTGAGCTCGTCGAACGATCCATGTTTGAATGGGAGTGAAGGAGAATATGGACTGCTTGGAAGCCAACATGACCGACGCATGTGCTCTTTACTTGTCGATTGAGTGCACAGCTGGAAAGTGATTGAAGGTAACCCTACTAGGAATCAAGATCACAAGGCGGAAAGAACTTTTCCCCTGAGGCAACGAGGTAAGTCAAAGCTTTCCAACAAGATTCTTACGGAAAGCTTCAAAGCTTCAAGTCAATTCTTGAAAAAGCTGCACCACTTTAGTCACGTCTCAATCACGACACAAGCGCAAGCGTTCAAACGTGGTCTTCGACCGAATATAAGTCGAATCGAAAGTAAACAATTCGAAATCGATCGTCCACCGGCCAAATATCGAATCGAAATTGACAAAATAATTCAATTGTCGCTGAGCTGCTGTCAATTTTTCTCGAAACACTCAATCAGCATGGGACCGCATTTCAAAATCTGTAAAAGAAGCATCTTTTTAATATATTTTCTATTCAACATTTTTTGACTGACAAATTTTGCTTGCAGTGCTGATATTCAGTGGCTGTTTGGTGTTCATGTGTCACGGCTATTTCGAGAATTGTGATTACACCGTTCAGTTGAAAGGCTTCCAGGGCTTGGAGATTGCCAGTCCTGGCAGTTACATCAGTTCTTTCTTCACACAACTCGGCTACCTTGGGTTCTTCAAGCCGGGCTCCTCTTGTCGGTATGTTATCACGGTGCCCGACAACTATGCCGTCAATTTGGCGTGCAGCATTGACTTGGCGGTGACGGTAAGTTCATTCAAAGAGATTTCTCATCGAACCATTTCGATAAAATGCGAATCCTGTCAAAAAAAAGGGAACCAATTCCGATTGTTCGACCGAGCAGTTCCGCATACGAATGGATGGCTCCAATGATATTTTACGAAATGGCGTGTTTTATTGCGGCAAAGGACGTTTCAATGTCACATCGAGACTGAATTCAACGGCTTTCGGTAAACACAATTCATTTTCGATAAAACAAATTATCTCGAGCGCAAAGCAATTACCGCTGTTGTTTCACAGGTTACACATCCAAGTCGTATGGGGGAAAGTTCAATTGCACCGCTATGTCTGTTTTGCCCGATGCACACGTAAGTCGAAAAAAATGAACAGCCAGTTGTTCTGCATTCAGATTGTAATGTTTCGTGGGCGCCTTTCAGAATGTGTACCAGAATTCGTCATGGAACCTGATCTCTAGGCCGTGATCATCTCATATGGAGTCATTGTTGTGAACTCAAATTCAGAATAAATGTTTTAAGATCCACCAGATTCCCCGTGTTTTTCCTCTTGCTTTGTACCCGAGACCTCTCTGATGGAATCATCACCTCGAACCGCAATGTGTTCCTCTCACAACATCTCTCACAAAATCGAAACGGTCAATTGTCTGATGCGCGTCACGTACACAATTGCTCGCAATCGGGGAACTGTTTGACAAGCATTTGTTTATTCAGTTGCTTAGATCTGGTCATTGTCGTTGCTGTTTTTTTCCTCATCGATTTGCGTGCGACAAAAATGTTTCATAATCCAAATGAATTCATCTAATGAATTGCGTTCACAAAACGACATCGATCCGATTAAGGACAAAGTAATGACACAGAAATTCAATGCTAAGTTCGATGCGATTCTGAAGGGTTTGACCTCTCAAGTCGTCCATGACCACAAATCGCGCAGAAATGTTTACTTTTTCGGCGCCAGTTCTCGAATCGAAGCTTTCAAAAGAAACGGTTTGCTGTGGGCCAGCATTCAGTCAAAGATGCATAGCAGCGAGAGTTGGTTACCTCAGCGAGCGCGTCTGTTGAGATTCGCTTCCCTCGAAGTAGCCATTTGGTTCATTTTCACCGCTTGGATGGTTCAAATCGTGGCGCCACAGAGTTATACATTCGACTTTGATCCACCGATCAGACTAATGTCACGGAGCGAATCGATACGATTGGACTCGTTTGCTTTTACACCCGGAAGGTTTTGGCGATACCGTTACGAGGCTATGGACGGCAACTTCTTGCATCTCGTCTGTGAAATCAACTATGGATTGGCTGTGAGTTTCTTTGTGAACGAGTATCGCGCTCTCGATATGACACCGTTTGCATTACAGGCTGATAACAATAGTTGCTACCAAGATCTTTTCTACACGAGCATTGACCACGATGGCTACTTAAGGGGCGGCCATTACTATTGCGGAAACGGACCAGTGTCGAGAACCACATCCGGAGCTGTTGCACAATTGACCATCGGTTTGTAGATGACTCCTTACTGCTAACTTTGCCGCTTCATCACCCCACCCTCATCCACGGTTCCCGTTTCGTTTCAGCTTCCAAATCCGATTACAATGGGACATTAGGCTCGTACACATGTCTCATCCACTGCCTGCCAGGCTATGGCCCAATCTCAACGCTACCCACAAGATTGCCACAAATAGTGCTGGCCAACTACCTGTCCCAGGTTGTTCCAGCGGTTCCAAATCAATTACTCTCGGGTCAAGTTGGATTCAGTCCCGTCAACCTAGGACGAAGACGTCGACGGAGGCGACGAAATACACTTTTATTCTGAATAAATGCCCTTGGAACACCTTTTCGACCTTTCAATCTCGATTCGAGACAATGTTGTGCACCTTCGAACATCTCAAAAGATTGTATCAAAGCTTTCGGAATCGTCTGGAGATTTCTTCATACAGACTGGACTAGCACGAGCTTTCTGAAGCAATTAACCACCCCTCCGCCGCTGCCGAATGCTAACAGGGCCGTTTTTATTATTTTCTTGGTTCGCCAAAAATTTCATTTTGTTTTTATTGTTTTGATTAGAGCGGCAAGACTTGATTCAACCGCTCTGTGCTTGAGCAAACAACAAACAATTGATAGGAATGTTTGAGATCCGAATAAAAAACTCGGCTGGTCGAATAGGAGGAGCTTGCCATTCAATGGAAGACACACAGAACGAAGACGACTCTGTGCGTGAGATTTGGTAAGCATTGCCGTGGTTCAATTAAACGAATTATTGATGTTGCCTTTGTTGTGGTTGCGATAAATCAATAATAAAATCGAATTAAACAATTAAAACAGACACAATTAATCTGCGCACACAGTTTTTGTAAGTGTAAATGATCAGATGACGATATACCATCGGTTTATTTAGGTGGTTTCAATCACTCGTTCACATCATTCGCACTTGTTGTTGTTCGCGAAAAACAAGAGCATTTTTTCCGCGAAAAAAATATTTTCTCATCAATTATTGGATCATTGTACATCGAAGCGATCAGTTCAATTTGCGAAAATGTGGCCGAAAACTCTTGGAATTTTTAGTAAGAAAACTGTTCACATATCCATATTCGATTTCCAAAGGGATGTTTGAAGGGGAGTTCATTCGATCACGTGTTTTAGTCGTTTTGGTGACGATTTCAGAGAATTTCAAATTACTAGTGGTACTTGAGAGTTACCATGTGCTGTCGAATCACTTTCATTGACTGACCTTCAAACGCTCCACATTTCGTCGACACATCAATCAATCTCTTGCAATTTCAGCCCTGCTGTGTTTGATAGCCAACGTCTTTGGACAAAATGGCCTGTCATTCAGCGGATGCGATAATTTAATGGTGGTTGGAGCTGGCCAGACGAGCACCCTACGGAATATACAGTTTCCAAGCAACTGGCCAAAAGGCTCCTCATGCAAGTGGGAAGTCGTCACTTCGGGATTTTACAGAATCAAAGCGGTTTGCACCATCTCCATTGGCGTAAATTACCATCGAAATCGCCTTGAGGCATTCAATTCAAAGAACTTTCTCGAATAGACCGCATCATCTGGATGTTCGGCAACTGACGCCTTCCTGTACAATCTCGCTGGCACGAATAGTCTCACCTGGGCGAATCGCGCGTGTGGATACCAAACATTGAATCTTGTTTCCGAAAGGAATTCCCTCACGATAGGTTTGTTTAAGTTTTTTTGTTCGTTATTTTTTGTGAGAAAGTCGTGAGGAAGGAGAATCCAGAGTTTGAAGAAAAGACGAGAATTCGTATGAACCAAAACACACGAATTTTGAACGAAATTCTCCTTTTATTTCCACGACGTCAATCTTGCTTGCTTCTAGGGTACATTGCCAACTCAATTCAAGGCACACTTTCGTGCTCTATCTCCTCCGAGGCAGCGCCGTATTGTGACTGCGGTTGGAATATTCAGGTAGGTGTTTTGATTCGAATAATTTGGAAAACAATCTGAATGAGAATCTATTCCAGTCGAGAATCACCAATGGGAAGCCCACTCAAGCAGTTTCGTATCCATCCTTTGCTGGAATCTGGAGGACGTCATGGAATCAATTCTACTGTGGCTCAACAATTAGTATGAGTTCATTTCTGTTGGCCATTCTGAAGGCTCAATGAGATATATGTTTGTTTCAGTTTCCGACAAGTATTTAGTGACAGCAGCTCATTGCCAAACTAACCCGAACGATCTGGTCGTCTACACAGGAAATGATCTCAAAGTATGCAACTACGAATGTAAGTGTCCCAGTTTGAATTAGAAAAGAGAATGTTTCCCAAGAGAATTAACGAAATTCCTTTTAGCTGATTGTCCTTACCGAGCGCCTTATTACATTACGAGATTTATACCGCATACCCAATTTAACTCTCAAACACTTGAAAATGACATCGCTCTGGTTTTGATGACGCGTCCGATTGCCTACAATATCGCTACGGGACCTGCTTGTCTGCCAATGGATTACCCGTGAGCAACCTCTGACTCCAATACGAGATCTTTCGCTTGACTCTCTCGTTAACCCTTTCAGAGCTACCGCCTTTGATACAAAACAAACGAATATCGTTGGTTTTGGCACACAGATGTACACCGGCTCGATGCCAGACAAACTCCTATACACCTCTGTAACTGTCCTCACCGCGACACAATGCAAGACCCAATTGAATCAACCGAATTTGGCGGCGTCAAAACTTTGCTCGGCCGCTGGTGCCAATGACTCGTGTCAGGTGAGTTAATAGCGTTTTCGGTAAATTGAAATCCGTTGATGCCTGGCTTTTTCTTCAGAGTGATTCCGGTGGTCCCATGTACTTTCGCATGCCAAACTATCAAAGACATGTATTGGCCGGCATCATCAGTAGCGGTGTGGCTTGCGCTGGGAACGTCCCTTCGATTTACACTCGCTTAACATCGTATGCGGGCAACTGGATCAGACCGAATGTCCCAGCTGATCAGCAATTCTGCAAATTTCAGGTGGATTATTGAGAATTGTGAATATTTCGTCAGCCAAATGAGGAATTCTTGATTTGGGTAGCTAATTGATCAGGCATTTTGTAGTCAATTCATTTTTCTTCCGGATTGAGCGAATAAAACTCTTCGAAACCCTAACAGTTGGCCGTTTGATTCAATGCTGATCTGCTCCTTTGGTCTTCCATCGAAATGTGACCAATTTTCATTTTTGGCCCACAAATTTAAGAAAAGACCCCGACGACGAACATGAACTATACCACGAAGTTGCATTCACTGCTACCTTCCTCATTTTGAGGGCCTGAAAGCTTCAGAAAGCGTTCGCTCCAAAGCGCCATAACAGATCAATACGAGAATTGAAATCCAAATCCATTTTCAATTAAATCATAATATTTTATTGAACTCATCATCGAACGTGCTCATCGCTGAAATTAATATTCAATGTGGAATGGATAATCTCGGTGACCGCTGGAATCCCAATGGCTGTTGAAAAAAAATATAAAATTATTTTGATTTGCTTGTCTTTTGCACCAAAAAATGTTTGGAATTGTTGAGGAGATTCGAAAGAGGGTGTATCGAGTATCGAGTCCGATGACAGGTGAGCAATGAGCTGTTTGCTTCAGTCGAAATACAATTACGGTGAACTCACCCAGTCATTGGAACAATGCGACCATTGCGTTCGAAGGTACTGATGAGTTCAACATCGGCTGGAGTCAATTCAAAATCGTACACCTGGAAGTTGGAGGCAATGCGGTCTTTGGTGACGGACTTTGGAATGACAGTGTTGCCGCGCTGGATTTGATAGCGGATCAGAATTTGAGCTGGGGTCTTGTT
>JANSTV010096490.1:0-19962 GCA_027564135.1 Lestremia cinerea
GAGAGAGAGAGAGAGAGAGAGAGAGAGAGAGAGATAGAGAGAGAGAGAGAGAGAGAGAGAGAGAGAGAGAGAGATTATCTCGGATCGAGTGCTTTAATAAGATCTCCTGGCTAGTTTGAAAAGTATCGGGCTACGTCAACTCCGTCAGCGAGATCTAAAGCCTTGTGAAAATCAACGCCACTTATTGCTCAACCAACGTTGGTTGTTAACAACCCGAGTACTAAGTGGCGAGGTTAAACGTATTTCGCATAGATGTAGAGAAATAATTTATCGGGTCTGTTGTGTCTGTGTCGGTGATTTAGTCGTCTTGTGTCTAGGGATTCGGATCAACCGAAATTCTTCAATTTATTCCGGGCAGCTTTGTGAACAGTGGACTCAACCGATTTGGGGTCATAATACAGCCGCCCGGAACGAATTCAAAAATTCTCTGTTGATCCTACTACTTTTCTGAGGATTTTTCGAGTCAAAATAGCCATGAGATTTGATGAAAGTACTCGATGCTTTTCCAATTCTGTTTTGGGAAACACTGAATGTCCATGCCAATCCATCCTCTATGGGTTCTTCGTAGTATTTTATATGTTCCATATAATCTTTGGGGATAATCGATCATCCCTTGATTGATCATTGATCACTTTAGCTTATAAAATTATTATGATTTTTCCTTAAAGCTAATAATTGCTGCATATTGTCGCAGTTGCATTAATTGTTATTTGTAACTATTGAATTGATTTTTGTAGGGAGTACTTATTGTCTTTAATTGAATAAAGTTGTATTTACTTTTTCCTTAAAACGTTATTATACCTATATATATATATTATTTTTTTTATATTTTCTTTCAATCTTTTTTTCTTTTTTTATTTTTAAATGTCCTAAGAAATTCTTGGAATGTCTTTTTTTTTTTGGATTTTCTTGTAGGCACTTTTCATAACTCATTTGAAGGACATTCACAAACATAAAAAGAACATCCAATTCATACATTCACTTGCAATGAAGAACGCACATGTTTCAAATTGCTTGCAATTAATTGTGTGCGATAATTGAATCTGTTTCGGTTGAAATGGATGTCTAATGGTGATCAACTAACTCAAATTTATTGTTAAAAACGGGCATACGCTGATTTCAGGATGATGCGGTCTACGAATATCTCGAAATTAAAAGAAATAGTGGATCCGCAATTGAAAATCGATAGCTCCATGATCACTTCACGGCGATAACGTACTGCGTTTGTATTCATCAGCGATCTATCGAATATCAAAAAAACCCAATTTCAATTCGCTCGACCTGATTTATTCTGAGTTGAAATTTAGTCAATCTTGTGTGTTGTATATTTTCCAGAAAACTCCTCCAATATTACATATCTCTAGAGGTCTTATTTGATCTTTCAAATTTGATCCTTTGATTCTCATGGCTTGGCTTGCCCGACTCTCATTTTTTTTTTAAGTGTCTAAGTACTTAGTTAAAGCTGAAACCCTCGCATTTTTATTCGTTCGACGGGCGCTCAATCCAAGTTTAATTCCTCCCTTCACATCAAATTTTCCTACAAAGCAATTCATAATTTGAGACTCACTTCAGCATGAGCTTGAGAGTCATGCTCACTCTCATGCTAGAGAAAAGCTTCGATCTGAATGACTCTGGATGGTAAACGTCATGAATTCTATGTACTAATTTCAAAAATAATCGAAGCTGAAATTATTTCTCCTAAATAAGCATGGTGAAATTGGTGATTTCGCTAGTCGACTTGTGTTCGAACTGAACCTAAGTTCCAGGAAAATATCGGCGTCGCGCCGTCAAATCGAATACAGCGACGAAATTCGATCAATTGCACCATGCTTATTTTGGAGAAAAAATTGCAGCTTCGATTTTTTCTGAAAGCATGCTCGTTCAACTATTGGCTATTAGCCTAGTGTAAAATGCATGGCGTCTACCATCTAGAATTATAATAATGATCGGAGGAGAAAAGAAAATAGAAACATAGAGCTTTTGTAGGAAATTATACTTTCGTTGACTAGACTCAAGAAACACGTTTAGTAAAACGTCATGCGTCATATAGTTCTTGCACTACAACAATTCAACGGCTAAAACTAAAAATTAAAAGATATTGAGAAAAAATGGCTGCAGTTCAGTCGAATTTTTTTCCAACATATCCAACCTTGACTCGTATCAATAGTAACCGGCCGTTAGTTCGGAATTGATAACTTAAAACACGCCAATCAACAGAAGCCGGTCTTAGCACGGAGCTCTAGTCGATAGCAACTTTTCACCAGAGGAGAACATAACAAGTAAAAGTAACCTTCTTCAAAAGGAACATCGACGGAAATTATAAATTGCCAATGCAGGTGTCAAACACCAACCCGAAAGTTATCGATTGTATTTGTAAAAAAAACATAAAGACTAAAAAATATTCTAAAATGTATCTTTTTTTTCTCTTTTTTCTCTTTCATTTTCTCAAAACCACCATCGACATATTCAAAACACTAATCGGGAAAACAAAGAAAACAAAATGTGTAGTTAGCTGCTAGCATGCGATTGATTCGGCGTAAACGAACGATTCGGAAATAAACTTTGAACCATGCAGAACCCATTACCATAGAAAATTGGTTGAAAGCACCTAAATTCTCCCTCGATTTACTGAAATGGGTATTTCGTTGCAACTCGGTGAATTCGATTCAAGATGATGAAACTTGGACGTTTGGGGACGAATGAAACATCGCATTATTGTGTCATTAGTTCTAATAGAGAATACATATTTTTTGTATGCGAAAAATAAAATGGAAGTAATTTGCTTCACGAGTTGAGAAATTGTAAGAATAATGTTGATTCTTAGCCATAATGTTACCCTTAGCCAACCGAACGTTTTTCAAATTTGTATGAAATTTGTACAAATACAACTAGCTAATCGAATTCACCGGCACATTTGTCGAAACAATAAATTCTTGCAGAGTCTAACACTGAGCCTTGCCCAGTGGTGAAAAAATCGTTCATTTTGATGATTTGAAAGCTACTTCTACTTGAATTTGAATTGCGCAATGAGGCACATCAAATCTGGCACGGATAGAGATAAAGTACAACCAGTTTCAAAACATTCGAGGCGAACTCGATTTTAATTTAATTAGGAAAATTATCTCATGACTTGATTGAAACGAGAATGGAATTTGACTCGGACACTGCGGATAGGCTCAACGATTGCTCTAAAATCTCTAACACACATTTTTGAGTGAATAGTAGAGTTGACATTGGCTTGAAGAAGTTGCCGAAATAAAGGTAGCACTCAAGCAGTTATTGTACGGTTGGTATTCCCGCGCAGTTTTTGTGTACAGTATGTACATAGACTCCCTCTAATGCGTCACTCAACTCACTGTCAGTTTTTAGCTTATCATATGTATGCTTCGAGCAATTGACTAATACTGGTCCTCTTGCTCTTGCATTAAACAGAGTGTTGCAATTTTTCTCACGGATGTCATGAAAGAGGCTCATCGGAGTTTTGAAATGTGCACGAATTTGCTGAGGGTATTCAGCACTCTCACGCACGATTGTGTTCGAATGGGTCATTGCCCGTTCCAGAAACCGCTGGGCATTCGCAGTCTGACCATGTCGATACGTTTGATGTTGGTCTCTTCATACTCTTTTATTCCTTAGATACTCGAATGAATTCACGTGCCGGCCGCGAGAGTTACACATTTTTCGACAGAACTTTCTTCCTTGAACGCGAAGTCTTTCCAAGATTCCAAATTTCAGAATTTTTCGCAACAGAGATTCAAACGGAATCTTTCGTATGGAAATATTGCTAAATTCGGAATGCGTATTCGCCGAATAAAATAAGTAGACTGATGATAAGTGATGTCTACTGGATATGAATTATGAATCAAAACGCTCGCATCTATAGACTTCTTTGACTCACTTCCGCCAGTTGTCCGTTGTCACATGTTTTCAGCCTATACATAATAATAATACAATATTATTGCACATCGCATTGTTCTTGGTGAAATTTTTGACTTTACCAACCGAACGTTTTCCGAATTTGTATGGAAAAGCCTATGAAATTTGTAGAAGATTTTTCTCCCAGTTTGTAGTTTATTGTGAAATATAATCGAAAATAATTCGAACAAGTAGCACAAACAAACCGCGTAATACGAACAACTGTAAAAAGTATTCCATTTTAGTTAAAATCATTCGAATCGATCAAATGCCAAAAATACGATTGAACGGTTACGGAGTGACCCGCGTGGGTTAAGCGGGGATGAAAACAAAAAAAAAGTAATGGGCGTTTTCCCGAAGAAAAATAAAGATTTTGAGCGCCCTCGTTGAATGATCTACATTACATACATACATACAGGTTGAAGAGCTCCAAATTCACATTTTCTCTATTTTATATATTTCTACATGAAAGAACATTGAAAGGCAAAAAACATTTGCCATAATTAAAGTCTAAAATTCATCGACCCTTACGGTCAATATTTGAAGGATTTCTCGAATCTCGGACCGAAAGACTGATTGCAAATCATCCGTTGATGAATTGATGGTGATGCATCTCTGGGTAAAATCATTTGCAGAGGTGTTGCTTTTTCTCTCCAAACCCGTTATATGAACCCCCGCATTCGTGCTTTGTTTGACTCCGTGTCACATGGTTTGACAGCCGCTCTCCAAAATGGTTAATCTGCTTTTTATCCTAGTAAATTGAGATGAAGTCATTGCTTCATATAATTTCGTAAACGAAGAATTGAACTTAAATTGACCGAAGGTTATGGGCTTTAATCTTCCTAACAAGTACATAAAAGCATGTATAAAGGAATCACGCACCACGCGAGTGCCAAACTCAATATATACTTTGGGAAAAAACATCTTGGTTTCATCGCCAGAGAGTTGTCGAACGGTCTACAGCGACCCCTCATCACGTCATGTCACTATTAATCCACAATTTTCCGGTATATTTATAACTATCACTGGATTTTAAACATTATTTCATATTATATGCCCATTTATATACCCTCAATCACCACTTTCGAAATATGCAACCTTGCGCATAATATACGATTATAATTTTCTGATTTCAAATACAAAATATAATCTTAACATTGAATTTGACCCAATGATCTACATGCAAAATGCCTCTTTTATAAACATAAATATAGCTATTTATTGTCTTGCGTTACATCATATCCACTGAGTATTCAATAAGTCCCGTTTCATGAACACTATGCAATCCATTCGATTTGACGAAATTTCGCCACAACCGATGGAGACCTATGGTACAGATTAGGTTGAAATTGGCGACAGTTAATCTGAAACCCAACCCTAAGGAGTAAAGAAAGTATATCCATAGATATGAGCAAAATGAGGGAAATTCTGCTACCTTTGACTTTGGTCAAATAAACAGTAAAGTATAAATTTAGATTTTTGTTTGCCATTTATCTTTATAATGAGTTGTTTCTCTAGGTTGCGAAAAAGAGACAAACTCAGATGTGCATCGTAAAGGAACTGAATTATTCCTTCAACTTTATTTTTGATTAACTCAATCATCAATTTACATTCTGACATTCGAGCATATAACATGGCTGAAGGTTAAAGTTTTGAGCTGCATTCGAAATGAATTCACGCCAATTTTTTTGAGCTCGAACCGATAATCTATCTATTTTTCATTAAGGCCATGTTACACTTTTCGAGTTCCAACAAAAACAAAAAGCAAGGCAACTAGATGAGTTTGATCTTTGCTAAATGTGCAGTTGATGATTCAATGGTGGTCAATCAAAATTTTAAAATCAACGAAAAGGAACAGAACACCGACCAATTCACAGACAAATCCACCACAGACACAATTCATGCACTGATCAGAAGGGTTTCTGCAGATGGATCGCGCGGCGTTCGCAAAGTGTTTGCGGTTCAAATTCTCAGAAAGTCACTCGTTCGCTTCCGGGTCAGGAGCGGATGGCGGGTCGTCGCTGGCGAAAATTTGCGAAGTGGTCCCGAGCCACTCGTTCGATTATGGGCCTGAAGTGGCTGGCCAGTCATCGCTGACGGACAATTTCAACCGCAAACAATTTACGAACGCCGCGCGATCCATCCTCGGGCGCCCGTTTAATCAGTACACGAATTGTGTCTGCGGTGGATTTGTTTCTCGTCTGTGAAGTTCAGAGACCAGCCGGATAACCGGGTAACCGCATTCATTTTGTACCATTGCATCGATTTTCACAAAAAAAGTAGGCTTTGAGATTTTTCGATTCAAAGTTTAACTCAATCCCTAATAGTTTCGAAAAAATGAATGCGGTAACCGCATTGCGGTTATCCGGTTATCCGGCTGGTGGTGGAATTTTCAAACACAATGTAAATCTTGTAAAATTAATAGCTGTGCATGTGAAACAAATGCGGTAAACGCATTGGCCATCATACGCATTATTGAAATTGATAATATTCTCTTCTCTCTTCTCTAATATAGAAGTGCGTCGATGACTTCATTTCGGCGGCGTGTTTTTGGCGTATTGTATTTTTTTATTGGCAAACTGAAGCGGAGGAGAGCAAGAATGATAATTCGTTTGGAAAACGGTCCGTGGATAATGCATATCCGAATTTCGAATATGTTTTCAGTTCAAAAACCCAAACCAGGCCACTTTCAAATTCTTCTCAACATTTTTTGAAAGGTGAATTTTCGCTGATGTTTGCGCCTGAAAAGAGTTCAGGAGCGGTTCTGGGAAAAAAGTACTGCGCAGAGCAGCGGCAGTTGCACCCATAACCGGGTGCATTTAGGGCTATTGAGTGCTGCTTTCGCACGAGCTAGCAGGCCTTGAGTATTTTCGCTTCTAAGTTCAACGCCTTTCGCGTGAAAGCAGCACTCAATAGCCCAAAATGGACCCGGTTATGAGTGCACCCGGTCCAGCCGCAGTACTACTGCGGCGGCTGGTGCTCAAAAATCTCAAACTTTCGGTGGCGATCGCCGTGACGCACGCCGGCCGCTTCTTCAATTGATATTTGATCTGAAATTTCTAAATAAGCTGAACTTTTTCCAATATTGTCTCTTCCATTCGTATTCAAATGCACGGCAGGCGAAAATCTTTGATATGATGACAGAAAAATGAACGGATTGAAGATTTTTTGCTCTCAAAGAGGCAAGGGTAAATTAGCGTTGCGTGTTTGCGCAGGATATCCTGTTTGGGAAAGGCATGGATCTACGGATGTAGTTAATTGATGCCGTAGAATTTTCAACGTAGATGATCGATTTTCAATTTAATGCGCATGCATCTCGATGCTAGTACAATAGGAATTGAGTATAATCGATTTTCTTTTGATTATCTTTTAGTTCCTTTCTTTTTGCGTTCATTACAATTCATAATAAATCTGATTTTGACCATAGCCATCTGTCAGATGCATTCGATTTTGTTTCGAAATTGTATCTCAAAATTTATGATTTCCATAATTGAGTAGAATCAAATTTGTGTCGCATATACGAGTCATGGGGAGAGGAAGAAATCAAGATGTAGGCAGGTGAGCAGAGGTGGTCTTCATATTGAACTATACCGTAACCTCTCACGAATTTCGATTAGAGGTACTATATTTAAATTTATTTGCCTCGTTATCGAACACCCACTTATTTTCAATTATCGTCTCATGATGAACACAACTATGTTTATTTCTCTTCTATACCATTTCCTCCATCTACAAAGCATTCGTACAGACCAAATAGCCGTTATTGTCAATTTGGGTGGGTTATTGGGCATATGTCTGTTGCTTCTGTTTGTATTTCGTTAGGTTTAGAGCCAGCTCTTAGATCACTAACTAAGTTTGTGTTAAGTTGATTAATATCAGTTGATTAGTTATATCTATAGTTATATCTATGCATTTTCCTCAATTGAATATTCATATCTGTTTCATTTTTAATTTATTGTTTTCTTCACAAATGATTTTTTATCAAATATAACTTGTTGATATAAAATTTAATCGTATTCAGCTGACCATGCTCACTTGGATGCAATCATCAAAAAAGCTTAACGTTTGCTGGAATTTCACGGTTTGAAACAATCAACAAATATTTAAATTTTTATTTCAACTGTTGCAAAAAAAAAAATCCATTTTGCATCAAAATCCATCTTAAAACCAACTAGCCTATCAGTTATATCAATTTCACCTCATGTAGTTTTCCCAGGAAAATTGTAATGATTGTTTTTTTGCGGAAATAATCGCAGTAAAAATGTCAATTTTTCTTGCATATCAATCGATATTTTGAGTTCCTGTAATTCGATTGATTGATAATTCTCTTTGTGTCCACAAGACTCCTTTGGAATTTTCTTGAGATTTGATTGATTTGGCGTAAACATGCAATCAGTTTGACAGTGACAGTGTTAAAAGAGCCGAAACTGTTCAACTCTATCCATTATCATCGCAGTTCTTGAACGACTTCCATGCTAGCCCAACCAACTGTGCCGGTTAGTTTCTAGCACGGACGCACACCGTGTAATTGTCAAAAATGAAGTGGTTCTAACAAGGGATATGTTGTGTTTCAAAATTATTCTTTCAATGATCCAAAGGATATGTCAGCTCTGTGTCATTCATCTTGCGATGAATGTCACTTAAATACTTATATGATTTGATTTCAATTTGGGTTGAATTTGATTTCTTTCAATAAATAGATTAATGTGTCGAATTCCCAACGGTTCAAATCGACTGAAAACCTTTTCTCCCATTTCAATTCGTCTAAAATTAACATTTAAAATATCTCCGTACTTGGTTTTATTGTCTGCGTTTGGGGATTTTCAATTTTCTTTTGGTTTTTATGCAATGTATTTTTTGTATAAAATATAACTCTAGATGTGTATATAATCCAAGTTCCATAAACTGGCACTCTACGCCGTGAGTATGCGCGCGGAACCGAAAGCACTCGTTCGAAATTTCAAAAACGATTTCGATTTTCTCATCGCCATCTCGTTTCTCGTTTCTCATTTTAAAATTTATATTTATATTTGCAGCTTTCTGCTCAAAAGTTTCACAATTTTTATTGTCAATCGTCGTAATTGTTTTTTCTTGATTTTTCCTCGTAAAATATTCCAAGCAAACGAACTGTTACAGTACTCGCTAATTGGAATTAATGTTTTGTCATTGGTTTCTTGCCAGCATTTGGGTTTGGGTTGCCCACCGGGACATTTGAATAATTTTGCATGTTTTGTAAAATCCATGGGATATACTTTGGGACATTTGCATAAACCCCGGGCAATTTGGGATTTGCACATTTGACGCCCCACGAGACGATGCCAGCCACAAAGTACCGTTCACGATCGTTTGGATCACGGCAAAGCAAAGGACCACCGCTGTCGCCCTGGAACCGAATTGCAAAGTTAGTTCTAGTGTGTACTTATGTATTTGCTTTTCGGTTGGTTTCTTTTCAGAGCTCACCTGACACGCATCCTTGCCTCCCTCTGAATATCCAGCGCAAATCATACCCTGAGTTACATTCAGTTGAACCAACCATTCGTTGCACAAATCGCGATTCAATACCGGCACTTGGACCTCATTGACGGTTGGCTCATAAGATGCACTTGCTACAAAAAAACAATTTTTATTTGAGAGAGTTGTTGTTCGAACCCGTAGGCAATTTAATGACTCTACCTTTTTTGTCTTCCTTTTTCCCCCATCCGATGACTGTGCACATGGTGCCAGGTTGTAATTCAGTGATATCCAGTGGCGGCAAACACACAGGTAAAAGGTGCTCATGGAATGCAACGCGTGTCGCCAATTGGAATAACGCAATGTCGTTGTCATGGATGATCTCCAAATTGTACTGAGGATGTGGAATTACTCGTTGAACTTTGACTTTTTGGCCATAGTACGAATGTGAGTGCCGCCGTGTGATGCCGAGCTGGATGGTCCAGTCATTTATGTTGTGCAATGAACGACTGAAATCGAAAATCCATTCAGAGCTGCTCTCTAAGGGTTGATCGATGGGCATGCCACCGAAAACAAAATGGTAAATTTCGAGCCAAAACTCTCCCGCTCCCAGAAACTGGAACGACCGGACTGGCACTTGCCCGTCGTTCAGCCAGCGATCATAACCTCAATCATAAGACTGTATTCTAATACAATGCTATCAAAATATGATATCAATGATTGACTTTGTATGATGAAGAAAACTAATTTCAGGATGTTTTCTACTCGAACTGCACTTCGTGGTGCATGCCATGGGCAGATGATTGAACTTTCATCACGAAGTTACAGAAACGCTTTCAACGCAACGTATTTGTTATGATTCTGAAAGCATCGATTCCTCCAAAACACCGGAGCTTCCAGTGGCGAAGTGCGAACAAACTTGTAATTTCACGCACTACTCGTGGACTGTTTGGCGAAAATGATTTTTCCTTCTTGCAAAATAACCGGGGAGTGGGAAAATTGAGAACGAGAGAAACGCTACAATTCCATACAAAATTCGCCACTGAAAACTTCGGTGCTTTCTCGGAATCAAAACAAATGCGTTGCGTTACTGTTACTTCGTGATGAAAATTTTACAAAAATGGTTCATCAGGTGAAGTGATCATCTGCCCATGTCAGCACCATCAGCACCAAACCACCGCGGAAACCGTTATCGTGCAATTCAAAATTGTAATTCGAGTGAGAGTATCCCACAAACGAATGAATGACAATTAATGCGACTTTTGCTAGCGATTATAGAAGTCCACGAGGTGATTTTAATGTCAAGACTTAAAAGAGATCTTGTGTCAGCAGTCGCAAAAAACGACATAAATTTGATATAAATTCGACATCCGATTATGAAAAATTGAAAATTACTAGGTATAGAATTGACATGGAGCTTGACATCGAATATCAAGTGCAATTTGGGGTCAAAATGTACCATCTTGTTTTCGCTGGGCATGAAATGCTCACTTTCCGATGCAATGCGATGCAGTAAGCACCCATTGGTCAGCAATCAAAACACCAGCGCAATAAAAAATTTCCTCTGGGCCTCCTAAAATGGCAGCCAAAAATGGCCAATCGCCCGGTGATGCTTCCGATCCGCCAACAATGCGTGTTTTCGGACGGTATCGACGATTCCTGATTTTACCACATTCGTAGTTGGAACACGTCAAGTCGACAACTGGATGTCGGTCGTTGGTGCAGGCCGAGAATTCTTTGATCAAATTTGTTCTTTTTTTCTGATACATTCGCCAGATGGCCGGAGTATCCTTAGTTGGCGGCGCTATCGTCAGATTGCTGTCACGCATCGTCAACTTACTGGAATTGACCGAACTGTATCCGAGCATTGAGCAAACAGCTGTCGGTGATGTTGATGGATTCCAATGTGCAACACAGGCGGGTACCCATTTCTTGGTTTGAACTTTGTAGATTTCAAGAACACCCTTACCCAAATCACCATTTCGCTCACTAAGCCGAACTAAGATGAGAGACATTTTTCTTAGTTTTGTTCCCTTCTGCAGCTGTGCAAATTAATTCTAAAATGGGAGACTCTTACTGCAATTTCGTTCGTCCTGGCCATATGGACAATTCGCTTCACCATCGCAGACATGCTTTGAGCTCATACATTTATTGTCACCGCAATATATCGAATCAGATCCGCAAGTGTCACACTTTGATTCATCTGTGAAATCTAAACAATCAACATGCCCATCACAGCGCCAATCGCTTGGTATGCAACGTTTCTTATCGCATAGAAAACCGGAACACACTGTCCATGGGCGGCCGATCAAAAAAGAGAGAAAGGACATGATTGAAATTCAGTTTTGTTTTTTTTTCTCCTTCATCTACTTTTTTTCAAGTTTGTCAAACTACGTTACGTTGACCAAATGGACCACGATTTGAGGAGAGTTGCAACTCGGGGAAAATCAGACCCGAACCCACATCATTTTCGTTTGAACAACAGAAAATGGCCTTCATTTGAAATTCGCTGTTTTTTTTGCATACAGTGTTCTTCTTTCAGCACCTATCATCCGCATCGACACTTTATTCGATCAGTTACTTCAAAAGAAAAAAATCGGTTATTGCACACACCTGGTTTAAGAGCACGATTATAAGCATCACGCATTTGTTTATATCCAACACAAACTTCCGGATTTATTGAATCTATAAATTGATTACATGACAAATAATCTGGCAATTCTAGGCTGAAAACCCCCAAGAAAAAACCACAGCGGCGCATTGTTTCTGCAACGAAGGGAAAGAATTTGTTTTTACATGCCATTTCATTTCACTTGTCTAATCCAAATGAATGGACCACGAAAAACAACAAGGAATGCAAGCGAACAAAAAAATTCTAACATGTCGATATTTACCCAGACACAAAGATCTACAAGGTGGCACAACAACACCTGTTGATCCACATTTTGGTACGAACAGCGTACACAAAAATAAAGATGCTAGTTCATAGCATTTCACATCGACTAATGCATCGTAAGCATCCAGTTCCTGTGCAGAGCGTCAGGGTTAGTGGGTGGATGGATAGAAAAGAGAGGATGAGTGGCCGAATGTGTAAACTTGTGTTGATAAAAATTCAATGGAATGCTCAATCCGTTTGACCTACCTCTTCAGCTTCCAGTTGACTAAAATGTCCAATGTAATTAGGATAAATTGTATAATTATATGGCACTTGATGGTGTTGACAAAATTTCACAATAATTGGCAGACATATTCCAGGCGCTGGATTTTTTCCAATAGCCGCTGTCATTTCATTCGTTTTCGGTTTGTCGGAAACGACTGTGACCGGTGGCTGTTGTCGTTGAGGTGTTATGATAGTTTTATTCAAATATTTGACAGTTGGATATGCCTTGAAATATGCCGCCAGGCCACCTGATACGTTTTACGCGAACGAAAAAGGCAATGAAAATTAATTGAACCATTAATCTCGTTGGAGTCGGATTCGGAAATGGGACCAGGACCGGGATCAAATCGAGGTGTAATGCATTACCTGCGATGATCAATAGTGCAAGGGCGTTCAACAATATCTGCAACAATCGAAATTTCAATCGGCCTCGGGTTATGTACGGGTTTGAGCTCTTGCGTCGATTGATTATCTGAAAATATGAAAGTTACAAATGCGGTCAGGTATGATAGATATTTGATCATAGGCAGACAAGTGTCTTGCAAGAAACTCACCTTGTGCTGCAAAGACATATTCGAACCGTTTTGAAACCGAACTATCGTTTGGAGACTGGCTGGCGTCGATGCACTCTTTGTTATGGCCGAATTGACACTGTTCTCGTGGTTTTCCTTCATTATTTCGTCGGCACATTTCAAGTGTTGTTTCACTACAATTGATTTTTTGTTTTTTTATCATTTTTTAACAATTAAACAAAGAAATCAGGAGATTCAGATTTTCGACTCATTCTCGTCGTACTTACTGGCATGTAGTTTGACCGCATGTGCCAACAATGGCTGTTCCAACATTTTCGTATTGTAGCCCGGACTAGATGTTTGACTGAAACTGTCGCAACTGGACACATTCGAATCTTGCCGAATAGTCATTTTGCCAGGTAATTGGTATCGCGATGTCATACCGAAATTATCGTTGGAATCTTGACTAATCAGACAATTGGTTTTGTTAATTCGTGAAGCATGCTGCAGCAGAGGTGCCTCCATATTTTTGGCATTGTAACCCGGGCTGGAGGTCAACGAAAAACTGTCGCTTGAGTCTTGACGTTGATTAAATTTCATTGGCGCTTGCTGTTGCGTTCTGGATGCGCTTTGAGATTTCGAGCCGGATTTTCGCGAGCTGACTGCCTCAGCAACGATGGCGGCTGCATTAACTGTTTTGGCCATGCCATTTTGGAAGGCACCCAACATGGTGCCGGTGTGCAGAATTCTACCGGAGTCAAGGAGGTTTGGGGTGCGCACTGGTGGTGGTGGTGGGAGCCGGGGCCGTGTCGTGCCATTCATATTGTTGTTGTTCATGATGATGTTGCTGGAGTTGTTGCAGTTTTGACTTATATTCATTGGACCAATAGGCTTATTGTTATTGGCTAATGTAGGTGATGAGTGGGCAGATGTTTGCTTGCGTATTGGCCCATTTGGATTACCGCGTCCTCGTGCATCGCTGTTGTTTCCACCGCCCAACTTCATATTGCTCGTCAGCTTATTATAATTGATCGAAATGCAATTTGATATAGACGATGGCGATGTGGTAACAGCTGTCAGAGTTTTCTGGTGGAATGATTTTGCACAGTACCGATCTTCGTACTCGTCACGTTTGGCGGCCAACGGTGATATAATGCATTTTGATTGATTCGTCACACCATTGGTGGCGATGTCCGATGACGTGCAACTGTCAATAGACGACTGGGTATCCACCGAGGAAAAACGACAACGGAAATCCTCTGACGGACCGAAAAATATTCGGTCTTCAGCTCCGCACATGTAGCCGCCAACATGTGATTTATTCGAGTCGGTTGACGATCGATTCGATGAACTTGTAAAAATGATCGGATCACTGCTCTTCGGATCTTCAAAGACGGACGACTCGATGCTCATGCGATCATCGTCCGAATATTGTTCCGATTGATAAGACATCGGGGGCTCTTGCGAATGTTGACGGCGTCCAAGTTGTTGACGGGCTATTTGTCGTTTCACATTGTCGGTGATCTGAGAGCATGCAAAGCTAATCGTTTTGCCAGCTGATGATTCGGTCGATGATGAACGTTGCGTTAAGATTTTCCCTAAAAATGTGCGCTTTGGTACTGGTGGTGGTGGCAGATGTGATGCTTGTATCGAACTGGATGTGGAAGATGATGTTTTGTTGGTAATCGTGTCACTAGCTTGGTTGACATCTCGTTTTGCTTTGTCGCTACTGGTGTCAGCCACTTGATTACCATGGCAATGATGCGACGAATGTCGACGAATGTTTATGGTTGATGCTGATGGTGGAGCCAACATGAATTTATTGGTAATTGGTTCAGCAGTTTTCTTCAAAAAATCAATTAGCGATGCGTTCGTTGCAAGACTTGTTGCTCTTGTTGATCTTCTTGTGTCGATTTGAAGACAAAAACATCAGAAAAATATGATAACCTTGTTTTTCTTTTCTTTTCTTAACTGACAAAAGGCATACCTTCCTCTGCTTCTCACAAAGTCATCAAATGAACTCCCACCGCCACTGCCGCCACCAGATCCATCCGATATTTTGTCTGTATAATTTGGATTCGTAAGTGACGTTGCCATTGCGACACTCGTATACACACATTGACTAGTCTGAAAGTGGATATTTCTCGTGATCATTACCGATGATGGAACGCTTCGTAACAAACGAAAAAATGAAGAAAATACTTCAGAACACTAACAATGGGGGAGGCTGTTTGTACATTTTCAATGTTGATCAACGACCATGAAATCATTATTCAAGAAATCGACGTTGAGAAATTTCTATTCAAGAGAATTTATTATTTTGCTTCAGTATGCGCGCAGAGAGTCCCATCGTAGCACTATCAAATTGATATAGTGTCGATGGAATGCAAATGAATGCTGGAGCAATATTTTTTCGTATTTAAAAAGCAAACATGCGTAAGAATAGACAGCATTACTAATGCCGGACAACAAAATCAACAACGCTAATTGCAAGAAAAAGGAATACCTTTCAAGTTGAAAAAAACAATTGTTTACTTGATCAAACCTTGAAGTATCTTGTAGAATATGAAGCATTTGCAAATATTGAGCGTTGAAAATTTCGTACCGCGACCATCCAATTCAAGTAAAGTTCATAGATTTCATGCACATTTCTGGCACGGAAAACGATAAAGATGGCGATAAAACAAAGCGAACCTTACCACAACCGTCACATTCTTAAGACTCGTACGAATCCGAATGAAACTTTTCGATCTTAACAAATGTAAGACCATCTACATCTACATCTAGTATGTATTTCAATCAGAGCTCTCCTGGTCTGCCCGAAAGCGTAACCGGAACGACCGGACGTGCACTTTCGGGCCCGGAAAAGAAAATCCTTCGTATCACAGCCACTTGAGTTAACGTCGAATGATCCTTTGTCTCCCACTTTCCTTCGTGCAACCGAAAAATCAAACTAAATCTCAACCTAGATCGTTTTCGACGATATATCAATCTATATATCAATCTATATATCAACTATTTTCAATTTATTTATCAATTTTAAAATTGTGGCCCATACCATCCGGCGTACATATCTCCATGATGAATGAAAATCATATTGATTGATACATAAATGTGAAGAGAGGGTCAGCTTACAAAACTGCAGTGGCTTGAGAGATTCTCTGATTAATTCAGTCAAGAGGAGGAAATAAATCAGTTACACAAAATTTTTACTTCAGGTTCTCAGACATTCGATCTATTGAGAACCTGAAATCTATGTACATGGGTGCACCCTCTGTTTCGAAGCGTAAAATTGGATGAATTTGAATGAAGAAATCAAAAACTTGTCTCAGACAGCAAACTGACAGATTACTTGGCTCTGCCACCAACACACATAAAGAGTTCGGGTCATATTGGCCAAGGCCTCAAGGCGAGAACCAACTCAAACCAATGAAATGTCATCACAATAACATTGCAATAAATATTGAATGAAATGAAGAATAAATGAATGAAAGGATTTGAATACACAATTTTGAAAAGCACCTTTTATTTGCCATCAAAAGCGAATAAAGCACAAAAGTTAGTACTATCTAATGACACATTTTCTTCGTTTCAGTTCCCTCACCCGCTTTGAATTTGTTCAGACACGTATAAAAATTGAGGATCTTCGAGATCGGCAGGTAGTCTTTGTGATTTTTCAACCCCAGCCAAGAAATTCGAGTTCGCCACAGTAACAACTCGGGAGCTGAGTGATTTAGTTAGTTCTCTGCGATATGATCAATATCGCGATACCGATACATCTCCACTTCGCGTATCGCCGGCACGATATCCGATTGAGATGCTGTACCGGTAGCGATACAATAGTTGAATTGCGTATTGTTAATGCGATACAAGTGCAAGCTTCGGTACGAATTGTTGCAAGAATTCGGCACCGAAAGAGACAGAATCGAATCGCGATATCGATATGAGACGTTGAATTGCTATCGCGATATGGATGCAGAACTTGTTATCGGTATCACGATAACGACACATGACTTCGTGTTAGTAACGCCACAACCAACAATACGCGTGCTTGACTACAGTGACACTATTATATTTGCAACCTTCCCAAGCATGCAATCTCTGCAGTGTTTTGGCTCAATTGAAGATCGATTTGAGGGATTCGAAATGCGAAAGGCAGATTTGGTATTTAAGGTCTGGAATAAAGTCCCATATTTTAAACCGGAAATTTATTTACTTTGAATTTGGCTTGCAAGTGCAATGGTACAGTAGCCGCTCATGACCTTATCCACTGAACTAACGACTTTCCATCGCAGGTTTGATCCTCTTAATGATACCGTGTACACTCTTGGGCTGGAAAAGTCGACCAGATGGACGTGACGTTCATAATAACCAGAAAAGCGAAAGACAAAAACCGTTTCCATCGCATAAAGAGCGTGATCTAGCTGTCTACAGCTGTTCTATCAGATCTTGAGCGGCTTTCATACCAAGAGACTATTCCTCTTTAAAAAACAATTTCGTCGAGGTTCGAAGTAGAACAGGTTTTCATTGCTTATTGGCCGGCATTGATATTTAGAATTTCAATTTTCGAATTTAATTTTTCGATTTTGATGCGTCTTGAAATAAGATTTACATTTCTCCAGTATTCGAATAGTTTGAACGGCCAGCGCTGGAGTTAGAGTTATTCGGGTTTAAAATTTAATCATTTTCCGAATACTTTCAGAAATCTTCGCGCATCAGTTGAAAATTTCTGATTACTTTTACGGCCAGCACAAATTCGTGCAAAACAAGCTCGCACTTACGATGTTCCGATGTTGCGATAAATGTTTTACAGGAGCCGAAGAAATTTCAAAGTGAATCTCGCATGAATCGGTTGAAGATTTGTCCCGAAATTTTGTCGCAAAAGTGAATGATTTTCATGAAGGAATCATGCGAGTAATTGATGGAGGATTCTTGCGACAAATCATTATAAAAGCGAAGGATTTCATACAGATGGGTTGTGCAGGACGGTTCTTTGGCATTATTGGACAAATCGCGTCTTTCATTGAATCAAATCCCGAATTCAAGTTCTTTGAGCGGTAGAATGGGAATTTCTCACGCGTTTAGTAGAAGTATTCTACTTAGCCATGACTTTTTCGAAAATACTCAAAATGACATCCAGTTTTTTCCTATGAACACAAATCGCTTCTTTTTGACGTCCGAAAGACAGTTCTGACATTTATGTCGTTTCAATATCTTTTTGACGTTTTTCCGAATTCGACCGATTGAGCTGCGAGGATTGGGAATCTAACACTGTGGATTGATAGCTTGTTGCTGGATTTTGTTCTCCTCTAGATCTGAATCAATTTGAATAGCTTCAAATAGCCAAATTCGAACAAAAAAGACGGAAATAGGCAGAAAATTTTCATGTCGCAAATGTGTCGGTGTTCATAGGGTGTATTAAACAATGAGCTTCTGACCAATGACGAAACGAATGCTACCGCGAATGTTGAGGAAGCACTGGATCTTGAAGAGCGCATTACTAACGCCCAATCAAGATTGATGTTCATCATCGATTCATATGAACTCCCAAAGTAGCAAATTCCTCATTCGACAATCCAGGATAATGCATTCGCTCAGATTGTCTTGCGAAAGAACAAATTGTTAGAAACTCATACTGCAAACATGCATTCTCCGAGAAACGACGAGTCTTTGTCGGCAGTCATTGCAGGACAAACGAAACTAATCGAAGCATTGTCGATCCAATCGAACGAGGCCGTGTCAAACAAGTTCGGTGGAAAATTGCCACCTTTGAAATTTAAGGGGAGGCTTTCACTGGAATTAAAATTATTGAATGGTTTTCGCGATGGATTTGTGCAGATGATAGTAGCCATGGCAAGATGAGTACCTCGCGCCTGATAAAACTTTTGTTGAAAATTTTCATCATGAAGGGAAAGTAGCGCATTGCATTTATGTATTACGATTGAGAGAACATGGATTTCGCCAAAACACCAGAGATTCCGATGTCGAATTTTGAATGAATCTGTATCTTTGCTCCTTGCTCCAAAAACGGTATGAGCAAGAGCGCATGCTAGTCAACAACCAAATGAATGCGTTTTTCAACGCACCTAAAACGCGAGAAGATTCATCGCATGCTTTGCGAATTCTTCTAAGCGAAATAACGAAGCATCAGACTGTGCCAATCCAGCATTGGGGCTTAGCGTTGATTTTGTTTGGTCACTACCAAGTTACACGGAACTAGCCGTGGAAAAAACGAGGAGAAAATGCCCGGCAATGAACTTCCGAAATGGCAACAGTTTCATGACTTTTTGGTTGAACGACGCGAGGTGCTTGAAGCGATTGAACAGTCCCGTCGACCGAAAACACCAGCAGTTCCTCAAATCAAAATGGAGTCTGGCATGAAGAATGGAAAGAAATTTCTCGCTTATGCTACCACCACTTCGGGAGAGGAAGATTCTGGGCGATCAATTCCAAAAACAAACGGAGGAAAGCTATAAAGTTATACTTATACAGGATATACTTGGAAATACAATTCTTTTTGTAGAACATACTTCAAATCTTTTGTTAACGTTTGAAACAACTGAGGCGTAGACATACTGGGCTGCTTTGGAATCGTTGACGGATCGCACGTACGAATATCGAGAGTACCACGTCAGGGCGGAGAAGGCTACAGAAATCGTAAAAATGCCTACAGCATCAACACGATGATAGTTTGTTCCACAAACTTAGAAATTTTATCCGTGAATGCTCGATACCCAGGTTCATGCCATGATTCGCATATCTTTCGCTGCAGTGGAGTAAATGCATTTCTAGAAAAATTATATCAAGATAGGGCTAGTTATAATTATGCGAACGATCCCACTCAGTCGATTGACAGATCTAGGCTACACACTTCGGCCATGGGCCATGAAGACTTGTGACAATGATTGTGATTTAAGCCCATTG
>JANSTV010096601.1:0-19940 GCA_027564135.1 Lestremia cinerea
TTCCAAGACAATAATCCCGCAATTAGTCCAATTGAGTGTGCATTAATGGGTTTGTTTGTGCTCGGTCAATTGAATGGCTGGGAATATTCGATGCAATTATTGCTGGATGGGAAAACAATAAACTGCGACTGGTCGACTTCTCGACTGAAGAACGCAACGGAATGCCATATCCGGTCAGTTGAATGTTCTGAATTTTTAGTCGGAAAATTGTTGACGATTGTTTACCACGGAAACTATTCACTCAACTCATGATCGTGAAGTTTGGTAGAAGCTCTCGAATGGTTCACATCGCAGCTGAATTTAATTAAATCGAAGCCGTATGACGAGCACGAAACGATATGATTCCCGGAACATATTCATTTCCAATGATTCTCATCAACAACCCGTTTTTATCATTTCCATTCGGTCGATAATCCCTAATGGCGAGTCATAAACGATTTGCCAAGATATTTTCTTTCATCGGAATTCAGCATGCAATCAATAATTCACCTGCCGAACAATTCAAACAAGCGGAATATTGTAAATATCATTTCGATACGTTCGTCGAAAGCACAAATTGTTGGCAAAACAATGGATCGGTTGTTTCATTATGAAATGCTAAAATAAACTGCATCTCATTTGGATTTGTTCAAATAATTGTTATTGTTGAAAAATATCGGCGGCATATCATAACATGGGGCGCATGGGGTCGTATGGAGTCGTATGTCATCCCCACTATGAGCATTAAGCTCTGTTGGGAAAGCCGGTGATATTCAGTTGCTGAATTGTCAACATTTTCCGTGGGAACAATTTAAATAACGCAAATGCAATTATTCCACTGGAACTATTAATATTTGCAATATTAAAATGACAATCGTATTCGCATCAATCGGTTCAGACGCGCGCGTGCAGCAAATTCTACGGGGATCGTATTGTTTGATTTTCGATTGTTATGGAAATGCATTATGCAAGCCTTTCATTTCGGGTGAAGCCATGTTGGCTTATGTGGAATGCGCGGTTTTCTGCTCCGGCGGAGATGCTTGTTGTTGCCAGCACAAGCAAACGGAAGTCATTTCCCGACGACGATAACAACATTGTCAAAATCGGTTCTTAAGAATGAACCTTCTGCTCGAGTCAAATCGCTTGTCAAAGTTTCAACTTGCGGATACACGGCTGATGAGTTAACCGCTGTTTGTCTGAGCTGCTATTCCAGCGACGGAAAACCGAAAATGTTTGATCTTCTCGTCAAATGAGAATGAGTAATTTTCCAATCGATTGCAGCGACGCAACACAAAAGACAACCGCGAAAACTCGAATCGAATCAAACGGAATCGCTACCAGCCTCAAACCAAATCATTTATTATTCAAATATTAATTAGAAAATATGCATGCACTCTGATAGAGCAGACATCGCCAGCATATGATTGCCGTTGTGGGCACACATTGAAAACATATCATGTGAATGCAAATGAGTAAATAGTGGGGCAATATGATCCGACGAGGCAACCAACAAATTATGATTATTTGTTCGTGCAATTGCAATGCCAGAGTCCGATGCGTCAGCTGACCAAATCATTCGCTTTGTATTTACGAATCGATATCTACCGAAAATATAAATTAGAAATTTTGTGGCAATCAGCGCGTTTACCGAAACATCAACAAATCGTCGAATATTCGAGTGGGCCCCACTTTTACAGCCATTCGGCAAATGATTCGTCTGTTTTCGTTGTTTTCGAATGTTGAAGGAGCATCTATGCGCTGCTGTTAATTAATTGCTCGAAGTCAACGGATAGTTTCGATGAGAATTGGACCCTCAAAATTCGCAGCATCGTAACAAACACACTCGTCGTGTTTAATCAAACCGGCCAGTTGGATTGAGCAGAGCTTTTTAGTCAGAATCAGCAAATTGAAGTTGAGCAAACACAACGATGCCGCAAACATTTGATTTCACGTACCTGTTTGTAGCGGTATCAATGTGTGTACGTGAGTGTGTGTGCGTGTGTGTGCGTGTGTGTGCGTGAGTGTGCGTGTGTATGTGTGTGTTTTCCGGAACTCCCGAGTGATATGCAAAACGCAAATTCCCTCGCTTCTCTACCTGGGAATGGTTAATGTCTTTTTTATTTTGTGCAAATAACCAATCTTGGCGGAAACAAAAGAAGTGAAAGGGCCACTCAAACCCGTGCCGTACACCAAACCGACTGGCAAACAAGCGGAAAAAAAGAAGAGGGAAAATTTTATTCCCGACAATCCGGCATATATCTTAATAAAAAACGAACGCCTTGGTGAAATTCCTCGGAAATAAGATGTATTCCGTGCTGTTTTGCTGTTTTTTTTCCGTCTGCCCCTTTCCTCGGCCGCGCTTCAGATTGGTTGTGTATTTCTTTTGTATTCGCATTCAACATTTCAAATCATACACGATTATTGTGGCAAACGGGGCTCGTGCGAAACGGGCAACACGGTGATGTATTATTCAAAATATTAACAAATAAAATGATAAATGTTGATGCACACGGCAAAGTGAAATGAGAAGAAACAAGAAGCAAAGCAGAGCAGCGAGAAAGAGAGAGGGTGAGAGTGGAGTGAAAGAAGAAATAATTCAGAAAATTATTAGGTCGGAATAACGAGACGTTTGTCTCGCCCTTTTGTGCAGAGGCCTATTGGCGAATGTGCGAACGAAATCGATATGAAATATGGGACTTTCGCCCCACCAGCGGCTCCTTTGAACTGAACTGCGTGTTTCGGTCATGTTTTCGCATTCGCATGCGAAGGAATTCGGAAATTTGTTCCGGATTCGCTTCGGCCAATTCCAAGGCAATCAACAAAATGGCCTGAAATAATGGGCTCTCGCAAGGATGGTCGATGAAGAGCGTAATACGCAAGGATTTGTGCCGAGGGGATGAATTGCCAACCGCCATTGCAGCATCATCCGTTTCTCGTCTCGCGCCTATCCCACTAAACCGGAACGTCAGTGCATGTTTCACGAGGAATTGAAGCGGAAAAGAAACACATAACAGGGAATTTCCTGCCGATTCGAAATTAGCATCATCCATTTCGAATATTTCCCTATTATTTTTTCGCTTGAGTTCCTCCGGCACACCAACACACTCCCACACATTCTGCTACTTCATTTTATTAATACAATATTTGCCTTGCCTTGCCTCGACTTGCCTAACACAAGATATAGTAAAATATTTGCTTTAGCGCTCGTCTCTCATCGCCATTCTCTGGCTGACATTCCAAATTGCCGTTGTCTTTCCGTGACAGATTAATAAACACTGACAATTGACAATTTCGGTTTATTCCAATTCTCGACTTTTCCTTTTTCGCCGGTTCTTGTCAATATTTGCTCATTGAGCTCACGAAAAATATTACTTTTCCGGGTATTCGGTGCCGTCCATAGAACGCACGAGGACAGTTTGGTTTCGTTGCAAAGCACTCAGCTCGAGTTGAAGAACCTTTTCCTCGGAAGAGTCGCTGCCAAGATTCCCCCAAACCATGGACTTCCCCCCAACGGCTTATGGCTTTTCTCGCGCAATTCTCACCGACTGCTTGAAAAAAATAAAAAAATAAATCATTTTTTCCGAATCGAAGCCATCATCGGCTCGGTTATAATCGCATCGATGATGATGTGTTGCTGATGCCTGATCAATCGAACGCATGCATCAAATGTGTGCTACGCTCACGTGGCAATCAATCATTCGATCCATCATAAGGCTTATCGGAACGGCACGGTTTGTTGTTATTTTCCAAAATCGAAATTATTAACTTTATTGACTGTTGAAAGTGACGATAACAGAAGTAAGTTCCATCGATCGTCTTGAGTAAATCTAGCAAATGTGTTTTGCGGGAAAGCTCCCAATTCCATCGAATCGATTTTCCATTAAAATGGCATCGCAATGAAATTTATCGTCTTTTTCTCATTGACTGCATTCCCTAGCGCCATTTCAATGATTCCACCATCATCATTTCCATCCATTAAGTTGTTTTGAATTTTAATTTGCCACACAAAGTCACTTTGCATAACTTTGTGTCGGTTTTAATCTCGAATTGGCCAGACGACGAAAATGAATCAGAGAGAAAGCTTAAAACTTTTCGCTTTTTTTTCTTCATCTGCGAAATCGGTCCTCCACTAATGCAGTCGTTACTAGTACGTGCGCTGTGAAAGCAGTATCGAGCGTTGCTGCCGTCGCTCGAGAAAAAAGCCATTTCGAGGAGAAAACAAAACTCAAACGACACGACCAAAATTATAAAAAACTTGTTTGAAACTTTGATTGATTTCGAATGGCATTTTTGTGATTGGCATCGAAATAAAGCGCCCCACTGTCGTCCGATCCCGATGATTCTCGTGAAAAACACGCTTCTTGAATTTCTCTCGATTTCGACTTTGACGTTAACAGCTCCAGCTCGGTTCCGATATTCGGGATTTATATCCGAAATCACCATCTGGTATGAGTCCCTTGGCCACAGTTCATGCATGAAATATCCGAAAAAAGCGTTACGTCATCCCCAGCGAATGACGGGGTCATTTTTATGACAATTACGTCGACATTGCCATTGCCACGATTCACCGTCGAATCGAAATGGTTTTTCGGCTGCAATAAAAAGACGAACGGAAAAATTGATATCATTTTTTCTGTTCGATGCATTTTCAGATCACGTAACCGTTACCTTCCATTAATATTCGATGATGTTGTGTGAAGGGTATCAGATAGCCATTAGATGTGCTCAGACGGGGCGGAAGCACATGTCAGGGATTGTCCATTGCTAACGAAAATCTGACATCCTCTTCCCACACACATTCACACAAGCTCGTCACGACCTCAGTTGCCATTCCAACTGCGTTCCAGGTTGCTCTCTGTCGCTCAACTAAAAACGCATCATAAAATTTCATGCCAGAGCCATCCCTCCCAAGTAAAATATCCACAAAGCGTCGCAAACATATTCGATCGAAAACTTTCAACACGTACGCTTCACTCTGACTTACAAACGGCTGGAGGACGGCATCAGCCTGAACTATGACGACTTTGGTGTTTGGTCCATTTTTCGGAAATAATTTCATTAAAATGAAAATCAGATGTCTTACTTATTTTGCGATAATGTTCATTCATTAACTCGGCGCAACATTTTGCCATATCAGCCCATTCATCCTGGTGTGTTGGTAGAACCCTTATCTTCATGGCCGCTACACAGCTATTGTGTTAATAATCGCCATCAAAACGACTTGACTATTTCGACGGAATAAACGAAAGCCATAAAATTCCTTGTTGTTGTAGCCATTTCGCATGACCTTCCACTTTTCGAGGGGGAGGGAACGGGGACGATGGTTGGATCTTTGTTACTCGGCGCTCTGCTTGAAACAATAGCACATTGCTTCAACGGTCTCAGCCGAACGCGATGATAACATCGTTTTGAGGCAGGTTTTTGGAACGGAATCATATCAGCGGTGCCATCAACACACTGATTTCGAGTCAAAAAAAGATGAATAAAGAGTCTCATTCATTTCGTTGAGTCGGGTTTGTTGTTTTTGGGCTCGCAACTGCGACGGCTAACGCTCTCCAGTGATGGATTTGACGGGATTTTCGGTGAAGAATCCCGAATTGATCACAATCAAACGCAGACGCATCCAATCAGAATCACGTCAAATCATTCCAAAGCCTCGTTTCAATGGCTCGTGGCCGCTCCATTTCAAATTCATTTGCATTACAGCATATGTTCACACGTCTCATCCGGCATATTTCATTTGTTGTTTACTTTGCCCAGATCAGCTAGCGGCCTCATTTCCATGGTCATATCTCGCATCCGGGTGAATTTCCTGTCAGTTTGATATCCAATGGGACGTTCAGAGTGAATCCTTTTGTCAAATTTCGAGCAGAAATCTCATTCATGGTTCTCCTTGCATGTGAATGGCTTTAGGGCAGCGGCTCTGGATCGATACGTGCAATCGTTAATTCAGTTGCCAGACACTTGAAACGACGTCAGGTGCGTTCGTTCATGAAATCTTTCGAGGACATGACTTCATTGGCGAACCTACTGAATTGATCGTTGGTTGCGTTTCAGAGAGTTCGATTGACCATAAAAAGGTCTTGTAAAAATGATGACTCATCAAACCGAGCTAGTTTCTCTCGCTTCAACGATATAAAATGGTGCTTAAAAGTAAAAAGATAATGAACACACGTGAGTCAAGTATCGTCTAGACGTAATTCGAGCTTTGGGTTGACATTCACAGGCATCGACATCGTCATCAATTCCAGACGAAAATTTTTCCGAAATCATTCAACGGACGATGTCTCCAAACGCAAACATCAAATCCAATTTCAATTCACCTTTTATGACGAGCGAAACTAGTCGAGATGCGCCCATACGGTCCAATCCAAAGTCTACAATTCCATCAGCAAATAACGCATCCAGTCATCGTAATTATGGAAATGAACATTTGATATTTTCGACAGTTTCCCAGGCACTCACCGTTAGACATCCCGCTATGAATATATATTCCCAGTTCGAATCGTAACCGAAACCGTTGGCTTCATCTCCACAGTTGTCGGCTGTTCAGTGTCAGAATGACTCAGTGAAATAGAAGCTAGTCGAAAGAATCGGGAATATTTCGTGAGAACTCATTTGGATTTTCAATTCTAATGCTTCGAAATGGATTTTTGCGTAAAATTGAAAAGTTTTCCATTCGCTACAATTCACTTGATGCATAGTCGATAGAAGGTAATCTGTTGATTTTTGGTAGTTTAGAAATTAGAAACTTTCAACTGAACCTGGAGAAGTCGGTCATGCGGGTGGATTTCCATGAAAGATTAACGACTGTTTCACTTAGCTCGAGCAATGTTGGCGAATTCATGCAAAACAATTAGATGAAACTTTGGCGTTGCGACTCGTCGTCCTCGATAGTCGACCGAATCGAACAGGGGCTTGTTTCGTCGCAGGCTATTCAATAACGTTGATGAGTGGGATTCCCTTTTTCCCATCGACGATATTCGATTTCACTGACGATAATGCCATTATTTGTCAATTTCTCTTTTCTGGTCTGCATTCCGGTTCATCAATGACATCTGATGTTGACATAAAAACGGCACACATGATGCATAATACATGCGATGTATTGCTCCTCAATGAAATTGTGTATACATTTGACAAATTGACGGAATTATTCCGATGGAATTTTTTTTCTTTCATTTTGATTTTCTCGGAAATAACATGCTAGGAATGATTAACGAACGGGACATCGACCGAAACGGAGTGAAATGACCAGCTCGAAGGGGCTTATAGGAATGCGAAATTGTGAATGGAGAGATTCTTTTTTTTTTGTCAAAAACGAAACCGTAATATTGAATTTTAATGAATCGCTTTGCAATGTTTCCGCTTGGGAATTCCATTTCATTCGGCGCAGCTCTAACAAGCGAGCGAATTTCTTTCTCTGAATCGATCATTAAATATGCATAATGACACGAATCGAACAAACGTCAGAATTGCGAGCACAAAGCCATATTGATTACGTTGTTTGCGGACAATTCGCTCGAAGAAACGACGAATCGATTGAGTTGAGAAAGCCAAGAGGCGGATTACGACGAAAGCTTGCTCTTCAATTCAGAGTAGAACGAATGTTTATATTCGCTAGGCGAATTGCAACCAAAGTAATGTGGGTCGTCCTCGAGAATTGATTCAGCTGCGAATGGACGTTCCATCCCAGTCCCGTTGATGGGAAGAGTGCTGCTGTGCTTCGTTACGACAATATGAAATGTAAATAATGGCAACAGTTACGCAGTACACGCATGGATGGGGTTGCCTCATATGTATGTGGGACAGAAGACTGTCATTAGGGCCGGCGGCATATTAATCTTCGAGTCGTCTGCTTCGAGAGGATTCTCGTCGAGAGACTTTTCGATGCCTGGCCTCATGTAAAGCCTCTGATTGATTTTCATTTGTTATTCGAGGATTATGAAAATTTGTGCCCCCTCCCCCCTTACTCCCCCTCCGAATCGCCTCTGAGCACATGCCATACAAAAATTGTCCGGCGAATAAATCGTTGAATCCAATTAAAATCAAATCCAAAGAGCAAATATTTAATTTTTCTGGCGATTAAACGATGTCAGGCGCTCACAAATGAGCCAAAAATGTGTGTTCGCCATGTGCCGCTGATGGTCCAGCGCCCCAGCGATTTTGATGAAAATACAAATATAATCTTTGGCTAATTGGATGCAGTGACCGGCCTGGTGGCTCGGGACCATTGTCGGTGCGCGGTGCGTTCGATCGATTCGAACGTGTCATTTTTTCTCGTGCGAGCGTTTCGCATTTTAGCCAATTCATGGTTTTTTGTGAGATGCGATGATTAATTGATTAAGGCAAGTGCTGAATTGGAACGTATTTAATGGCGTCAATGTGCGCATCGCGTGTGCACGATGATTCGATTATGTAACAGATTACAAATATCGGTCGGATGAGCTTTGTGCGTTGCAAACGTAACGGAAATTAAATTTGATGGCGAATCCGTTCGATCGTGAACTGTTTGCATTGGCGAAAGTTTTTCTCTTTTTCAATTCTCGTCATGACGTGCATAACTTTTGAACAATCGCTCTCTAGTTATCAGAACAAGTAACCTTTTGAAAGAACAACAAAACGCTTTTAGTTCGTTTTTCTTCGTTCTCTTGGCTGAAGCGTCGGGTTAAGTTCAACATTTCCGTTGTGAATTATGGCTAAAAAGAAAGCAAAGAAGTGAGAACTGATCCGATATGAACGGAATGGATATCTCTGGAGCCACAGAGCTGATGGTTTGATTTGTTTCAGAAAAACTCCGCAAGAGATTGCTGAAGAAGAAGCATTGAAAGCTCTGAGAGCCCAACAAGAAGCAGTACGAGCGCAAGAGAGGGAGGTTTATTATCGCCGCCATGACAAGAACGTCGCACATGCGGTGGCCATTCGAGGAATATCGGAACATTTTCGGGGTAAGTGCTTTACTGGAAGGCGTCGCCGGATCTTTTGTTTCACTTTCAGCTTCACTTTTGGCAGAAATTGAAAATGAGCTGGCGCCAATAATCGAGCGAAAAGAACGAGATAATTCGGTGAGAAGCTCATCTCATCTTGCTTTTGACCCTCACTTGATGAATCGATTCACAGTGGATTCACTATTTGTCGTGCTCACGTTTGCCATCCGCTCTCAAACCACCCGAGTTGAGGGCGTATTTGTATCGATGGAAGAAAAGTGATGGTGAATTTGATGAGCAGTTGTTGGACTGGACTTTATTTGGCAGCGAACGGAGTGTTTTGGAAGATTCCCTTCAATCCGTTGGGAAATATCATGCCAACTGGATTCAAGAAGCACTCGAGGTTAGCCAAGACCCTTTCAATTGATTTCCCACTCAGAATTCTCTATGTTGTAGATTCTGACGAATATTCAAGAGGCGTTGGAGTGCCCTGAAGCAGATTCTGTAGGCGTGAATATCAAGGACATAGCAGAAGTGAGCGTTATCCGATCCATTTGTGACACTCAAATCTCACTCCAATCGTTTCGGTTTAGATTAAAGGGGCTTACGAGGCTGAAATTCGAAAGCGGTTCGACACCCTCACACTTCAGTTCTCGAAGATCATTGAACTGGACACAAGGCAAGTGTCTTTCTAAAGAGTAATCGATTAACATGTCATAAATTAATCAAAATTTCTAGACGAGTTGAGCAAAATGTCTCAGAATATTCTCATGATTGTCCGGCATTCAACATCTCCTTGATTAAACCTCCAAGGTATTGTGATTCATAACGAAAACATCATCAATCTCTCAAAATCGCGACATTGAAACAGAAACATTCAGACGATGACAATGCGCTCTTTCAACGCGGAGGTCACTGCCCCAAAAGCTCCAAACAATTCTGATTACGCTCTGCGAGTGATTCAACAAAACCACGATCATTTCACCGACTATTCGCGAACACATCGCTTGCACTTCCAACCTAATAAGATCTTGAGTAAGTTATTCCACAGGCGATAGTGGACTGGCCATCGTGACTTAGATTGATTCCCGTTCAAGCTCTAGAAATGGCTCATCAAAACGAGCTGGAACTGCGAGCAACCCTGGAGAAAATCAAATGCGAGGAAATGCGAATCGAACGAGAGAAATATGATGAAAATAAGCGACTTCTGGCCGTTCAGCTGGCAGAGGCTGGTAAGAAGAGGGGAAACAAGCCCGCAGAGACGGAAAAGAAGAAGAAACCCAAGAAGAAATCAAAGAAAGCAGAGATTATTCCTCCAATCGTTCACTCCGAAATGGTTTTCGATATTGAAAATGAATTCAACGCGATTCAGGATGAATATTTTGCGGAGATGATCGATAGAATGAGTCCAGACCACCTGAACATCCAAGAGGATGAGGTACGACGTCTTCAGATTAGAAATTGCATGTTTATTTTTTTCTTATTCTTCGAATTTAAGGTGAATCTCCGAAAATACCATCGACGAAGCAGCATTTTCGGATTTGATTACATTGGAATGCAAGATGGAGCTAGACAAATCGGTAATCATATGACGATTCGATCTGGTAAGCTCTTCTCCGGAAAACGTTAATGGGAGTACACTCACTGAATTTTCTTCGATAAAGTTGAGCTTCCGAGAATGGTCAAGGTCAAGGAGACGAATGAAACCGAGGATGGAAAATTGATCGGAATAAAATTGAAATTGCCGAAGACGGCGTATTGGTGCGAGGCGCCGATGGTCTGTCGTTGGGAGTTTCCCGAAGAAGAAGACTCAATTGTCGAATCCTATCGCGAAAAAGTGAAAAAAACGGCGAGTGAACCGGTTGTCATCGAGGATTTCGACTTGAACCACATTCCAACGGACAAAAAACTCCATTTCATCATTTTGAAACATCTGCTCCCACGCATCTCAATTCGCCACAAACTTCGGGACGACAGCGACCAAGACACCGTCAACGTTGAATTGAGCGATGCGGAGTCAGAAGAAGGGGACGATCACGCGCACGATTCAACGAAACGAAGCATGGCTTTGGCATCACAAAACACCAAAACAGGCGCTAAGGAGCTGTTCCCATCCTCGCATAGTTGCCCACCGATCAAAGTTTTCCATTTGATTCAATCAACGGCTGAAGACCCGGAAACGTTGACTTTTTCGGAGCTTCTGAAGCAAATCTGCGAGTTCAATGCAAGGGAATGGCCGCAATTCCGTCGCCTTCCCGCATTAGTCAAAGAAGACTCTGAGGAAACTGAGGAAGTGGATCAGGAAGCAGAGCTTGAAGTATCATCGAATGAAACTGAGCGAATAAATTCCAAAGAGCAAGACAGTGTTGATTCCCAAGCCGAAAAAGCACTGTCAGCGCCTCATCGAGGAAAATGGACAACTTCCGGAATATGTGACACAGTCTTCGACGCGAAATCACTGACACTGTCATTCAAAACGAATCGCTTAGGTGAGTAATATAATGAAAGATTCGAAAGAAGATCAAAAGCTCATTTCCGTTTAGGCTTCTTCACATTGATGGCCTGCAAATACACTCTATTTCCCTTCAAGAATTGGGAGATACGGCCAAATGATGCGAACTCAACGATACTAACCATTGATTGTCAATTTCTCAAACTGACGATCCTCATCTCAGCGGAAGGTTTCAAACTAAAAGAAATCCAAATGGAACACGATAGCACTCGGTTCGCTGATCCAAACGGCTGGCTCACCCTCAAACAATTCAGAGAGTACTTGGTCGAGATTGGACTGAACATATTTCCAGAACCAGACGCGCACGCCTATCTGGACCGAGTGTCACCAAAGCACTTCGAGATGGAGCACCACACCTATAAAACTATTGCTCTATGTTGTGAAACGCATCATTTCAGACATTCCTCGCGGAACCTCCTCGAGAATAATCGAACGATATTCTTTCAATTTCGCGAATATAATCGGAGCGGTGATTCTTCATTGGATGCCGAATTTTCCGAGGTGAAAGTAACGCCATTGGAGGTTCTTGTGCAGAAAGAAGAAGACCCAGGAGAAAATCTAGATGAACTTGAAGCTCCAAAAGAACCCTCAGATAAAAATGATGCGACCGATTCGGAAGAACCACAAGTGTCAGAGGTTTGCATCGCGATTATTTCAACAACACCCCCTCCCATTCATACCATGAGCTCTTTCAGTTTCTACCCGACGTCTTGCTCATATTGGCAAGCAGAAAATCAAAGAAAAAGAAAACAGATAGCAATCCAATGATGATATTCAATTTACATCAGCTCCTGCTTGCTGTTAAACCCTTAACGTTTGGGGGTGAAGTCAAGAATGTTTTCGAGAATGTTTCCCTCCAGCTGGATGAGCCCGGAGCTCTAACATTCCCATCAGATTAACTCAATTATCTCTCAAACCCAATCGATAAACCCACTTGAGAATGAAGAAAATGCGAATTCCAAAAGAAATTCATTATATTTTATTCGCTCATTCCGATGAAACATCCACCGAAACGGCGACATTCTCCGTCAGTTATACATTTTTCATTTTCCATAAAAATGCCTCAAAAGTTTTGAATAAATTGCGATGAACTGAAGCCACCAAACCGAAGCCACAGAACCGTCGAACGATCAATACGGAAATGCTGTAGGAAATGGACACTCTGTTTTGATGGCAATAAAATGATATCGATGCTGATGACGACATCCATGTCTGAGCCAATATCGAAAAAAATTATCTTGGAAAGTTTGCTCTAATGGCGGCCGCCTTAATGGACAAGCGATAAAATGTCTGTTTTGAAAATTCAAATACGCAAAACGACATCGTACAACGCATTCCGGAATGGATGGCCCGTTTTTCGGGACGGAGAGCGTTATGGTCGCAACGTCACCAATCCACCAAACAACAAATTGCGGAATGGGCTTCAATTCAATTATCCATTCTGAATTGTGTCTGGTTTAATTGGAGCCTTGAATTCTTTTTGACGGCCTCGTCCGCGGCTCTGCTTCAAGCAATGGTGACATTTCCAGCGAATCGGAATGTCAACAATGGCGGAAGTCACTGCCGCGGAACGAATCAAAACAGTGATTGAGAAACGTTTTCAGCGCGACCACGCAAGAAAGGAAATTTTAATTGAAAATTACAATGATATTATTTCTGTTTGGCGGGGGCTCAAATTGGAATCCAACCGGAACAAAAGTGCTTTAAGACTGAAATGACATGAATGCCAGCACCAGCAACGGGTGTTGGACATAATCACTTTGTTAATGACGTTACAACCTTTGCTTGTATTTTCAAGAGTCCGCTATTCTGGTTACACCAAATGGGTGGTACTCGTTGGTTAAATTCATTAGCAAAATGCGTGTAAAATGCTTCAAGAGCAACAATAAGGCAGAATGGCCGAGATGCTCTCTCGATGCCATTGTCGCCGTCACCGCAATGGTGGAGACAGCGGTGGCTTTTCGGTCGACTCAACTTTGTTTAATTTTATGGATTTCTTTATGACCTCCTGAAAATTAAAGTCATTTTATGTGTTTGTCTTGCAGCAGTGGTCCGTGGACCGTTTTGGTGGGGCGACCTGGCCACCAATGCTGCGCTATCGACAATGAAATCTGTGAATTTATTGTATTCGTTCAAGCAACTTCCAAGTTTAGCGGATCTTATGCGCCTCGGTACACAATCCATCTTCGCACCCATCCCCTCCGGCGGCTCCCGCCCCAACCGGCAACACAACAAAAAGAATAAACAAATGAATTCCCACCGCAATTCATTTGTCTTCAAACCAATTTACGCAAACATTTACAAGCCATAAACAATAATTTTGTTGGCATTGAATTGCCGTCGGTGGCGTTGTGTTATCGCTTAAATTCTCGAATATTCAGTTCGCCCCTGTTGTTTATTTAATTCGTCTATTATTTATGCATGTTATTTATTAAGTGATTTTTCCTCCATTTCGCCCTGTCGAGAACATCTCACAGCAATTTCCGTGAAGTTGCCAACGCAAGATCTTGCGCCTTCCAATAAATCCGCTGGAAACAGTTCAAACCGAATTCGAATGGTGAACATTTTGAAATCATCTTTTGTGAATTTTATATTCTCAACCGGAGCTGGCATGCCGTAATTAATAATTACTTGATCCAGTTGAGCGTTGAAATGGGATATTAAACGGGGATATGAAGCGTTCTGACGAAGAGCCGAAAGGGTTTTGTCGACAGTTTGCCCGTGGAAAGCGCATTGAGTTTGGCGTTCACTCTCAAACCAGACTGCCGCAACCGCAGTGCCATTCGCAATTTTATTATTAAAATTGATTTCGTTCTCCTCACGCAGACGAAGCGAACGGGAGCGAGAGAAAAATTGAACAAAACTGATTTTCTTTTTTCTTCTGCTATTCAACCGTGGCGAGAGTGGCGATGTGCCCGAAGGACAACTTTCAATCCGTAATTTCATTTCGAATTGTTGAAATTTGTTAAATATTCATTTGAAATTGGATCAAACAATGGGTTTATGGCGAATATTATGCGAATTTAATGGAAAGTTTTTTCTCCGTCGGTTTTCCAGTGATTACTCGGCGAGTAGGTTGGGCGGCTCATGTAATTTACTCGAAGCTTTGGGTGAAGCTCCATTTCGCTCGATTGTGCGACAGCGACAGCGGCGAGGCGTGTCTGAAGAGTCCTCGAATGAATCAATCGACAGCAAGATGACACATTGTGCACAATGTGACGCATTAATGATTCAATAAATGAGATATGAAATGCGACACGACCCATATTGCCCAGCATTTCCATTTGATTATCATAATAAAGTTGTAATAATTGTGTCCAATGGCTGCTGTGCGCGATGGGACCGACAAATGCATCCCCGGGTCAAACTCTCAATTCGAATCGTTTATTCATTCAGAACGACAAAGGATAATATTCGAGTTAATAAACATAAAATTAATGATTTTGCGGGCGATGACAATCAATATTGAGTTGATTTTGAAGCCGGACCGGCTGCAGTGGTTTCATCAACGGCAGGCAGCACAACAAACAGAATGATACAAAAAAAAACACCCTCTTTCAGGCAAAATGAGACCATCGGGTTCGCCAGACTCGTGATCCATCAATAAAATATACAATAAATAACAAAGGACCGAAGAATGGCCAACAACCGACAACAGGAAAAAAGCAGAGTAAAGTGAGTGGCAAAGCCAGGGAGAGGGAAACAAAAATTGAAATTCAGAAATGCCGAGCCAGTGCTTCGGCATGTAGCACATCCAATTATGGCCAGTGGCCCTCTCAACAATGTCGATGAAATCCATTAATTTCACGATGTTGCCGGGGTTTCTTTTGCCGCTCGAATTTTCATTATTTTCGATATTTGCCGAGTCATTTCGTCGAAAATCTTGTGACGAAGCTTTGCGGTCACATGAACCGGGACAGGTAAGGATAACTCAGTGTCGCAGCGTGTTGCTTGTGTATATCCACAGGAGGTGAGCCGCCGCCTTCGCTGACATACATTCTTGCACTGAATGATGGTTCGATGCTGCGACAGATTTTATTCCATTTTAGCCTCTTTGTAATGGCTCTCACAGCCTCTCTATCGATGCATGCTCAATGTGCTTTTCTCTCTAAAGTGAGTGAGACTCACACGAGGCTCGAACCAAAGCTTATAAGCTATCCATTCACTTCTTCAACGAGAGGTGGCGCTTCGATAGTTTCTTCGGTTGTTGAGTTGGACATTCGATGGATGACTTGACTGAATTGACCGTCATCGTCGTCCCAGATGGCCAGTCAAGCTTCACCTCCACCATGAAGCGTTTTCAAGAAGCAGTTCAGTTCGAATCCGACTTTAGCGTCAATGCGGAAGGAACCTCAAGATGCAATTTCAATCGTGTTTTTGTCTTTATTCAAACGTCAACAATAAATTGCAAATTCTCTTAAAACTACAAAATGATAAAATTGATAACAAAACATTGAACAGGTTGAAGTGGCTGTTGCGAGTGAAAGCGAGAGTTCACCCACCGCTCAGTCTACTGATTAATATTGGTAGTTGATGCTAGGCGCGCTGAAACTGACGTGCGTCGGAATGGCTTGAGTGTGCGTTGGATAGGCTAATTTTGGCAAGGTCTGAACGGGAATATGAGCCGAGGAGGCGTAATGAATGTCTGAAACCGGAAGCGATGGGAGAATGGTAGCGGCTGAATGGTGTGGGATGTACGGTGTTGGCTGCAAATACTGCAATCGACTGTGTTGCAGCAACGGCGATTGTCGAACGTATGGCAAGTGGTGTGCATGCAACTGACTGGCTAAATGAGTGGAATAAGCGGCGGGTAGCTGAGCTTGATATTGCGATTGATAATGTGGTTGATATTGCGGCTGATATTGTGCCTGGTAATGCGGTTGATACTGGGGCTGATACTGGGTTTGGTACTGCGCTGGTAAATAAGCGGGCAAATGGCCCTGCAGATGATGGGCCTGGATGTGATGGGGCACTTGCAAAGGAGCAGCAATTGGAGTGGCCAAATGAGGTGAAATGCCAGCCACAGCGGCAGCATGCGTGTGATAATTGATCGGTGCGATGACTTTCTGCACTGGAGCGATCAATTTGGTGGCTTCGACCTGCTTGTGAACCGGTTCCCGATGGACGACTGCGTTGAAGCCGTTTTGCGGGTCTGCCGTGTATTGTACGATGCGTCGATGGCCATCAGCATCCAAGACGCTGTACGAGCCGGTCACCACATTGCCGTGTCGCGTCTCTTCCTGGCTTTTGATGTCTCCGGTGCTCTCATCGTGCACGGCGTACGAGTATTTGTATGCTCCCGCGCCATCACTCTGCGAAGTCGCTGTTGGATGGGTGAGCACCGTCGGCTGATAATATTCCACTGGCGTTGCAGCCACAGCGCCCAACAAACAACACACCACCGCAAGCTGAAAATCGCAAAGAGAAAATTTTCGTTGAAAAATGAATCCATCGAATTGATCACCCGACGTGAATACGAACTTTGTACGCCATCACAATTGCACTGAACTCGGTAATCCGGGATATACGTTTATTGAATGCGTTGACGGTTTGAAGCGATCTGAAAGTGATCGATCGATGCCAGCGTTTATATCCGAATCTATCGGCGGAATCTTCCCTCTTTCATCGTCGGCTTGCTGTTTTCTTTGCCGCGGATGTTATCGCATTTGCATCTCGTTTTTTGTTCTCACTGAAACGCATGGCCGATATTATTACCGCACCGCGCTCTAATTGCCCGACAACGAATCGATCGAGATGAAATTATGGCAGCAAGATCGTCGTTGTCATTGCATAAAGCGGCGTACATCGTTTATCGATCAAATTGCCGACGCGTCGTCGTCGCGAATAGGATGAGCGTAATGAAGTAATTAGCTTGTGGATTGACTCGATGACACCGGTCGCGAAGAGAATGCAACAGACACCGGAAGACGTTGCTGTGACTCGATGCGGAAGCGCTGACCGGCCAGTTGGACACCCGAATCGGTGGAACCCTTCGACGGAATGACACCGATTCCATGAGTGCTTACCACAAATCATATTTTGAAATCAACGTGGAGGTTGCTCATTGGCAAAATGCCACTTGCGTACGCTACGATTTTCCAAGCGACTTGCTCGAGAGATGCTGTTTGGTCGGACCGAGAACGTCGCATTAACGCAGCTAATGTGTTTGCCATTGATCGAGCCGGTGTCGTCGTCGCTGTCACCGCGCATATGACACGCTGCTTGTTAGGTGTTTAAAGTGGAAAAACGACGGAAAAAATGGTTCATTTCAACGAAATGCAAGAGAGCAGCATTCATTTGATTGTCGAAAACAACTTTATTTCCAACATTTTTCGTAATTTTTCGTCCCAAATTTAATTAATTTATTAAAATCCAATGGTTATTTTTATCGAAACGATGCAGTTTCAGATTCAAGTCGCCAACAACTGCGTCGTTCTGATTGGTGGGTTCAAATTTCAGTGTTTGGATTGATTGCAAAAGCGGCCATCGAACGAATATTATTTATTTGATTTGAAAATCGATGAACGAAATGCCAACTGGCATGAATGCGGTTGCAATTGAGAGAAAGGCCAAATTATCATTTTTCATGCAAATTCATAGGCGGGGTGGAGTTGCTAACGCATTTATTCGGCCATCCGTTCTCGCAGATTTTTGTATAAAAGCCAACCATTCTGAGGTGACTGGTATCATTGCAATTAGTGCTATTCAAGTGTTCTCATCGAAAAATCACGGAATAATCAACAAAATGGGTTTCAAAGTAAACATCTTGACTTGTGATCATGTGAGGACAGAGTTAGTAATCAAATTCCTTTCAACCTTTCAGCTTGCCTGCCTCATCTTGGTCGTGAGCATTGCCACAGCTCAAGCAGGACTCCTGCCAGCCGGACACCTCATCAAAACGGTGGAGCATTTGGACTCGCCACCACACTATGATTTCTCATACTCCGTCCACGATCCACACACCGGAGACATCAAGAGTCAATCGGAATCCCGCAAGGATGATGTTGTTTCCGGTTCATACACCCTTCTTGATGCCGACGGTTTATTGCGCACCGTTGAATACACTGCCGATGATCACAATGGATTCAATGCAATCGTCCACCGCACACCGTCTGGCATCAAGGTTCCAGTCGCAGCCAAGTTGATCACACCCATTACCAAGCTTGTGCATGCTCCAGTGGTTGCTCATCACGGAAGTCTCATCCACGCTCCACAACTCACCAAGATCATCACTCCAAGCTCTTCTTCGTCTGTTTCAATCTCAGCACCGGGGGTGAACGTCCATTGGTGATCCCCTCTTCGCCTAGCTATTTTTCGAATTTGACCCAGCGCCCACGACCATTCTATTGACCCGCCTCCCATCATCATTATTTCTTCGTTGTAAATAATTAAATAAATAAATGTAACTTAAACGAAATTGACAAATTTTGCCTTCTTGATTTTGATTCGGTGGAGAGATGCTGCAGATTTGAGCGACTTTGAAGCGACGATGAGGAAGGAAACAACAAGAGAGTTTCAATTGATTGATCAAATGGGCTATTTTATTCCAAATATTCGGCTTAAATGTGGTGTGTGTGTGTGTGTGCGTGTGTGTATAAAAGTAAATAAATCGAAATTGAGACGATGATTGGCTGCGAACATAAATAACAACTGCACTTAAAAACTAGAATTTGACTGGTGCCCAATTGCGTCGTCGTTCAACGACATCGGCCCGAACAATTCTCACTTGCAAACGGATGACGATTGCTTAGTAGTAGTGAGCTGGTGCGGCATGGACGGGTGCAGCATGATGATGCAATGGCTCACGACGAACAACAGCGTTGAATCCGTGGATGTCATCGGCGGTGTAATCAACGATACGTTTGAAGCCATCAGCATCGATCAAACTGTATGAGCCATGAACGGTACCTCCTTTGCGGGTCTCACTTTGGCTCTTGACATCGCCGGTGTGCGAGTCATGGACGGAATAGGCAAAGTCGTAGTTTGGAACGTGGTGATCATAATCATCGTGATGGTTGTAGCCAACTGGCACTGCAGCTACTGGACCATGGGCCACAAGCCCACCGTGTTGAGCGTATTCTTGTGGATAGATTCCTGCATTGGCAACAGCCGCCACAGCCAAGATAACGAAGATCTAGGGAAAAGATGAAAGTTTTGGAGTTAGTCCTGAACGCAAAGTGCACCGTAGGAGACGAGAACAGGAGCCTTGGTCGAATTGTGAATGCACTTTTTTGATCAAAATCTTATAATGAACTGTTGGTCTGGTTCCTTCGCGACACTCACAGATGCAATTGCATCCATCCAAATGCTTGCACTTTGATCAAAAACCTCAAAATTCGTCCACTTCACTGCACCCGGTCGCCGAAACGAAACCAAAATTCGAAAATCCTTACTTTGAACGCCATTTCTGTTTTGATTGAAAACGATTTGAACTCGCTGAAGATCCGAAGCAAACTACGATTTTTCATAATTTGATTAGTTCTTTTATACACGAAAATTATACAATAATCAGCCAAAAATGA
>JANSTV010096712.1:0-19923 GCA_027564135.1 Lestremia cinerea
AGTTTTTTCTCGATTTTACCGCATCTCTTCGCCTCTTTGGCCATGTGCTTGCGGTTCAGTTCGAGCCGCTTCTCAGCAGACTCGAATCGGTCTTTTTTCCCAGCTAGATTGGCACGCGTGTACCGATTTTGGCTAGGCAGGTACAGCACCTGGCTAAGACACTCTTCCCACACCTGGGAGTAGCTTTCAAGCGAGAGGTCACCATGTGCCATGCCGCTGCGCACTACCTGCATCTCGTCGTTCAGCAGGATCCGGGCTTCTTCTAGTTCGTCGTCCTCGAACTCATCGTAAGGATTCTGATCGAGGTATGCCTGCAACTGCTGCAATCCGCTTGGCTTCTTGGAGGGCACTGCATTCGCAGGTGGTGCGGGTGGGTCATGGACCGCATCGAAGTGCAGCATCGTTACCATCTCTTGCTTGATGAGTTCCTCAGCGCGTTGCAGATCGGTTAGTCCATGCATGTCCTGAGTAGGACGCAGAATTGTCGTGTTAATATCCTGCGGACGTGGCAGGCCACGTTGAATGACTTGCGAACGGCGTGCCAATTCAGCTGCGCGTTGCGCTTTTGCAAAAGCAACGTGACGAGAATCGATATCGGCCTGATCTTCGACAATCGATTCAAAGTCCATTGGCTCGACTGCACTCGTCTCGTCCTCTGGAACGACGATCTCGTAATCGTTACGAGGCGTTGGCAGCGTTGCTAATCTTTCCCGTAGCGAGTCCTTTACCTGGCGCTGGTAGTTCTTGTAGGCGATTGGCGTATCAGTGACGGCCACCCCTTCTTCAGGGTTGATGTTGAGTTTGTCGCGAACGAGGGCCGGTGTGAAGCTGCCAGTTCCTGCAGTTGCTCCAACGGGAACCAACGCGGATCCTGGTGTAGCGAAGCTGGGTGTAGCGAAGCCAGGTGTGACGGACCCATCGGCTCTTGTTGAACGGAACGGCGTAGCTAGCACCGTGTTTGGAGTGGCCACAGCGGCTGATTGAGGCAATGCACCGGAAAAGTCAGTTTCGTGCAGCGGCGTATTGAGGCCGCCCTTCAATGGCGTCTCGGTGTGTGTTAGCGCCATTATTGTCTGTGCCTCTTGCATGATTCGATCGGTGAAAGGAGCTGGCGTCCGTGGTGTGGCTGCGACTTGCGGTGTAATGCTGTAATCGGCCAGCAAAGCGTCCGACGACTCAATGCCACTTTCAGATGCGACCTCTTTTGCGATTTCACTGGCCCGACCTAACTTCACAACTTGCTGCAGTTCCTGGTCAGAAATTTGAGGTGACGGCAACACCAATTTCGAACGTTTCTTTGCCGGTTCCGCGTGCGTCAACATGGCCATCGGCATGTCGTTCTCTTTGCGCGCCTTCAGCTTTGCTTTGTCCTTCTTGCGCTCGCGTTCTTCCTTCTCGACACGCAGCTCGCCATCCAGATCTTGTTGACGCATTTTGTTGAAGTCCGGCTCAAACTTCTCTACCGCCTCCTCAGAGGTGTCGTAGAAGCCAATGGCTGGCACCTTCTCAAACGGAATCTCTGAGTTATAATCGATGCCTTTCAGACGCCGTCGGTTGCCACTGCCGATACCAGCAGCACGTAACTCGCGTCGTTTTTGCAGCGCAGCCAATCTCCGCGCTTCCTCCAATTGCTTCTCGCGAGCCTTGCGCTTCGCCTTCTTGCCCTGGGTATTCGCCAAACGGGCACGTGCCTCCGACAGCATCTCCAATTCGTCCTCGTCCATGTCTTTTGGATCCGGCCGGGCAGGCTTGGTCTCAGGATTCGGGTCAATCTCGCCGGGCTTGAGCTTCCTCGGGTCGTCAACCGTGTCATCGCCGTCTTCTTTGCGTTGCGCTTGGTCACTGAAACGAGACTCAAATTAGTCGGCCATCCAACTTTAACCACCAAATCGTTACTCACAGCAAATACTCGTAGCGTTCTAAACACTGAGCGGCTGTCCGCCCGATAATCGGTGCGATGGTTCGCCATTGTGTCGGCATCAGCTTGGCCAAATGCAACAAACGTTCGTCCTCTTCACGTGACCATTCCGTCTTCTTGATGCTCGGATCGAGCCATTCATACCAACGGGCTTTGCATTGCTTGGCGGATTTTCGGTGCAACAACGAGGCAATTCGCGACCATTGGTTTTTGCCATATTTCATCACAGCCGCTTTGAGAATTTCATCCTGAAATGCTTGAGAGGTTAGCGGTGCTGCATCCAACTTGCGGTGACCAGACTTACCTCGGTGTTGCGCCAAACGCCGCCTTTGATCATAATTCGCGGCATTTTGAGTAATTTGTTGTGTTTCTGTCTCGATTTCTAACAACAAACGATTGAACGACGTAAATTAAACACAATTCTGTTTGACTTCTTCTCTCTACGATTGAAGCGGCGCCGATGACGTTTGCACTGGAGTGAAGTTGCCGCTAAAGTCCAATGGCGTACGTTTCAAACGTTCCAGAAATTTTGATTAAACGAAATTCCAACTACCGAATGTCGTTAAATTCAAACGAAAATTGGATGTTTATCGGACTTTTATTACAAGCCGATCTAGATAAAAAACAAAAATTCACAATTCAAATACAGTTGAATTCAAAAATTGAAACCAAAATTGAGCTAATTCTGTTGCTCGGCGGTGAAATGACATCTGCACATTGCTTTACATCTTCAACTTGACTTCCTCCAGAAGTTTGATTTTCCTGAAACGAAAACAGAAAAACAACGAGCTATAATTGCCTGTTCGTTTTCAAGTCTTGCGACAAATTTCCTCACTTGGCGCGATTTTCCCGCATTTTCTTCAACAACGCCTTGCATTCATCGCTCACAACCGGTTCGATTTTCGATTTCTTTGAAACGACTAGGCAGGCATCGTGTCGACGTTTGTTTGTCTCCTTATTCTTGGCCTCCTGAACTGCAGGTTCTTCGCTGCAGGGGGGAGGCTCCACACAATCATCGTTCTCTTTGCCTCTGGGGGAAGACTTCACACAACTATCGTTCTTTTTGTCCCAACCGGCAGGCTGGGCAAGTTTTTTCTCGACTTTTTTATTCGATGCGTCGGCGAATGGGGTGCGCTCTGGAAATTCTTCATCTTGAAATTGAACGGGTGGCGGAATGACGATAGCAAAATTGTCATCAATTGCCGGCACGGCCATATTGCCACTTTCCTCGAATTGCCTTTCCAGAAGTTTAATCCCTTTGCGTGTCTCCTGAAGGTGAAATTGAAGTGTCAAATTGAGAATCGAACGGACGGCCCGAACTGACTCACCTCATCGAGCTCGTCTTCTTCGAATACCAACTTCTGAAGGTCGCTCAGATTAATGTTGAGATTGGACATGAACTTCTTCGCCGAATCGTCAGTGCGACCGTCAAAATACATCCCCAATATCATGAACGTCCGCTTCTTCAGCGTCAAATATCCAACCGAATGAACCAATTCGACAAAACTCGTGCTAAAAATTGCAAAAATGAAGGAACATTTCCAAAAACATCAAATGTCGTGCTCACAATAAATCCGAATCTTGGTCAAAGCTTGCGTGCTTGACGATATCTGGCACCGACTTTGCAAGTTCGAGCCACAATCCAGCGATATCTTGGACGAATTTCGAGTTGATGGGAACTGACGTTAGCACCACCAGGCGAAGGATGACATTCGTCAGCTTTATGAAGTTGTTGAAAAAGTTGCATCGGACGCCATCAAGGGCGCTTTTTTTACGCAAAAACTGAAAGAGTTGACGTTGAAGTTGAGCCCAATTCTGGGCGGCAGATAACTTACCAAAATTGTCTCCAAATACTTAACAACTACTTTCTTGTACACTTCGTTCTCTCGAAAAACGTTCAAAATTGCCTTCAGGACCCGGATTACGTCAGCGAACATTCGATGAGTCTGTCAATGGCGCGAAATGGTGTCAGCAAGGAAATCTATCGAGCGAAACCGCGACGGTTATACTTACGACTTGATTGCTGGCATCTTTGACGCGCTGCAACTGGACCAGCAGTTCACGAGGCGTCAAGCTTTCAATTTCACTAGTTGAGCGAAACGAGTCCATTGTTCCTGTTTTGACGATTTCTCTGTTCGATTTGCGTCGAACGACTTGCTGTGGATGCAGCTGGACAGCGAGTGTGCCGACTCGGTGAGTGACAAATAGAATTGAGTGAAGTGCGCTCGATTCCATTACCGCACTGCACCGCACCAATGTATGCGGTTCAAATTGTGTTTCTCGAAATAAGGGCACGCCGCCGTCAGTCAGAATAAGAGATTCGATCACAATTCCTTAGTTTATTATCACAAAAATGTCTCTCAACAGCGTTAAAGCACAATCAAAATAAAATCAACATTTTCGAAAGTCATCCTCTTGAATTACTCCTTGCCATCGGATCTCTTGGCTGATTTCTCTTGTTGTTCTGTCAGCGCTCGAGACTTGTGATATAAAACGGGGATCCGGACGCCTTGCATTTGGGCGGATCGTACGAAGCCCTCATTGGACGTGAATGTGACCGCCCGATGATAAACTCCAAAGGCAAAAATTTGGAAGCTTCGCCGATTTATCTGTCCGGTCAGCTGCAGTTCAGCCATTTCGTTCAAATCAGCTTTGATGAGTTCCTCGTGAGTGACATCTGGCAATAAGGTGACGCGAGACAATAACTTTTCTGCTCGGACTTTCTCCTCGACGCCAGCGATCGTCGATAGAATACTCGTTAGTCCGTCAATGGCTGATTTGCAAGCGATCAGCTCGCGACCTGGAACGAGTCGAGGTCAGAGAAGAATCAATGACTGGAAATGTGGCTTACCTTCCATGGTTTTGTTCAAGAACGGCAGCGATGGTTGCTTCCGCTCCTTGGACGCTTGCTCGTTGAGGTACTGGTCCTGGAATACCCACCCTGTCTGGCCGTTGGTGCAAGAGCTGATCCAAGCGATCATTGCAGTTATGTCCAAATTGAGTTTTGAGACTGACGTTACTTCGTTCATCAGATCTCCAACCGCTTCGCCGTTAATACGAACTCTCACTCCAATGTCAGTGAGCGCCGTGATCAACTCCTTCTCAAGCACATTGGAAAAATCGAAAATCACCAGCGGCTCCCTGAAACAGTATCGATTCTTCTCGGCCACCATTCGGAAGCACTCGGCGTGATCGAGAATGCTCTTCTTCCCATAATCCCCATCGCCATTGGCAGTGTCATTCAGCGCCTTCGGATTCCTGGCAATCACCTTGATCCATGTGAATCCCTCATCGGCCACGACATCCACTCGAATGGCCGCCTTCTGATCGCCACTTACCGTCACCGGGTGCTCGATGTGCTGTACATTGGGGGTTTCGCTTAGGACTTTCACCATATGCTGGAAGTGCGTCAAATTACTGCTGGAAATGTGATTGATATCCAGATCGGCCCGCTTTTGCACCTGTGAAGATGAACGAGATTGAAATTGAGTTCGTGGCCTTCGGAATACGTCATTCACTTGTTTGCCTTCGTCAGGAATTTGATTTCTTGCGAAATCTTCCGCTCCAAGCGAAAGATTCCCGTCACTGCATGAAAATCCTTTAATTGCTCCAGCAATTGTTCGGCCACTTGAATTTTCTGTTCGGCCAATGCGCACAAATCCGTTTGCGACAATTTTGCAGTCATCTCGTCGATTCGTTCATCAAAACTTTTCTCAGCAGAAAGTGTCAAATTGCCAGTTCTTGGCAGAGATATGTTTGTTTTGGTTTCGAATGCCAGCATGTGCTCACCACAGACACGATATACTCACCACGAAATGGTGAACTTCGATGACATTTCTCAGTTGTCAGACTCGGCTGCACGTGTGTTTTTGAATTGATTTTGGGGTTGCAGACGCGCAGACATGGAAGTCGACGGAACATCAGATAGACCCGAAACGGTGCAAGCCCGTTTCATTTCGGATGCGGGTGAAGAGGCTGGACCGCCAGTGGCGTTGCCCGTTGGTGTGACAGTCGCACAATTAGGTGCGATTTGTAACGCCTTCCTGCAAACGGTACGTTCCTGTTGTGTTGCACCAAACACCTTCACTCACTCGATCGTTTTTTTTTGCAGGACGTGAAGTATTTGTTCTTCGTGAACGAGAAGGAGGTTGATGCATCGCTGGAGAAGACGCTCGACTTCGGGAAGTTCGATCATGAGGCAGTCATCGACATTGTATACCAGCCACAGGCAAATTTCGTTGTGCGACCGGTGACGCGGTGCACGAGCTCGATGCCAGGTCACGCTGAGGCAGTCGTTTCGATTCTATTCAGCCCAGACAGTCGTCGATTAGCCAGCGGATCGGGTGACACCACAGTTCGCTTGTGGGATTTGACAACCGAAACGCCGTTGCACACCTGCACCGGTCACAAACAGTGGGTTTTGTGCGTGGCCTGGTCGCCAGACGGACGTAAATTGGCGAGCTCATGCAAAAATGGTGAGATTCGCATTTGGGACTCGGAAACAGGAAAACTGGTGGGCCGGCCGATGAGCGGTCACAAGAAGTGGATCACTGGATTGTGCTGGGAGCCGTACCATCTCAACAAGGAGTGCCGTCGGTTTGCCAGCGGTGGAAACGATGGTGATATCCGCATATGGGACGCCCTGTTGGGCCAATGCGAGAAGGTCATGTCCAGTCACACCCAGGGCTTGACGGCAGTGCGATGGGGCGGCATGGGTCTCATTTATTCCTCATCGAAAGATAGAACAATCAAAATATGGCGAGCAAGTGACGGTGCATTGTGCCGAACGATGACTGGACATGCGCATTGGGTCAACAATTTAACGCTGAACACGGACTATGTACTGCGTACCGGGCCATTCCACTTAGGCGTGCACGACGACGATACTGTGCAAAAAGCGCGCCAGAAGGATCCTACCACGGCCATTGAACGATTCAATCAGGTGTGTCCGAACGAGGTCGAGTGGTTGGTGTCTTGTAGCGACGATTTCACGCTGTATCTTTGGCGTTCGGACCAATCCAAGTTTGTCACTCGAATGACGGGTCATCAGAATGTTGTCAACGACGTGAAATACTCCCCGGACGTCAAGTAAGTCATGCTCACGGAATGTTTCGCAGCCTCACTCAACTCCCTGCTCCGCTTTCCAGGATGATCGCTTCGGCATCTTTCGACAAATCGGTACGATTGTGGCGCGCTCATGACGGAGCTTTCCTTTGCACATTCCGCGGTCATGTTCAAGCGGTCTACACGCTAGCCTGGTCGGTGGACTCTCGACTGCTGTGCAGCGGCAGCAAGGATTCCACTTTGAAGGGTGAGTGTTTGAATGAGGCACGACGGAAACAGGGGCTTTGAAGTGTTGTCGTTCATCTTTGCAGTTTGGAGCATCAAAGAGAAGAAATTGAAGCAGGAGCTGCCCGGACATGCTGACGAGGTTTTCGCGTTGGACTGGGCTCCAGATGGGTCCCGAGTGGCCTCAGGAGGCAAGGACAAAATCGTTAAGCTGTGAGTATATAATGACATTCTTCAAGGATGGAAACTTATGATTGCGTCTTTCTCATTGCAGGTGGGCTTATTGAAGCGGCCGAATGGTGTTGCGGAGTCTTTTTTATTCTTTTGTCTATTTTCATTTGCTGCCGAAATGAATAAATTGCGAAATTATATTTTTTGAATTGAAATTCTGTGTTTTTTTCAGTAGTAAAGAACTGCGTCGTGATAATATAATGAACAATGAAAACCCCATTTTTCAGTATCGGTTTGAGATATTGCAGAATTTGTTCATCCTTTCTGAATTCTTTCCCGTTTTTGACTTTGGCTTGGTCAGTGGCGTTCTCACTTAGTTCAAGTGGAGCCATGGCACGAACCGGCTGTGATGCAATAGAGCAGTTACGCAAGTTGGCTGCAATAAAAATGGCGACCAACTCTTGCAGTTGTGCCACTCTAAAAGACACAAATCCACTTTCTATTTTTCAACAGCTTTTCAGCCCTCGAACAGACTACAGTCGCTCGCTCACAAGAAACCACGTTTCTGACGGAATTCTTTGGAGTTCATTTTATCCGCTTGCGCGTTTTATTGAATTTTGCTCAAATTTGACGAAGCTGATCATCAGCGAAGGTAAGAACATATGCTTGTGCGGATTTTCAGAAAAGATCATTTTGTTCTTCGAAAAATCTTTTTTTCTAAAGAAAAATTTTCTCTTACGGTAAATGTCTTAATTTCCTTATGAATTCGGATCAAGTCGAGAATCTGAAGGATTTTTCTCGATGAAGCATCGCGTAAATTGATTGATTTTGGATGACTCTTTGGAATAACCTTGATTTCGTTAATCGATGAATGGCAGGTGCCGACGTCGTCCTCGAGACGTGATGAGTTTTCGAAGGCCGATCAAAGTCCGATTCATGAAATATTTCAGAGTATATTTACCCCGACGAGAACTTCCGAACTCTCGAAGACGAAAACAATACAAAAGATTCCATTGTTCTCTGTTGCACGCGACTTTCTTTGAGCGCACGGACTATGAACCGTTGCCGTACTTTCCCACCTTAACCGTTGTCAAATGTCACATTGCATTGCGATGAAGCGCACATCACAGTCGCTTGTATCTCCGCGAAGTAATTATTTTCTGGAAATAAGCGCCGACACTTCAAACCAACTGACAGAATTTCCAAACTCATACAGAAATCTATCCATCAACGCGCAATGAGTGAATCATCGAACGACTCTATCGGAAGCAACGTTGCGGTTACATCCGAAAGAGGGCTGGCAGACATAGACGAACTCAAAATCGTTGAAGACGTGGATGAGCCGCAAGTTACGGAGGATTGTGAGGAACCGAAGACCGATGCAATCGAGTCAAAGCATCCGCTACTAGCCGCTCAGCTACGCGAGGCTGCACCAAGCACGGATCGACCAAATATCATCAGTTTTGCAAGAGTGGAAGCACCCGATGTCATCCTCGTAGAACCGAAACCGGTGGCTGTGGATATGATCGACCTCACGAGCTCGAACAGCAGTGAGTCGATCAGCTTCACGGATATGTCGAGCAGATCACATTCGAAGTTGGCTTCCCGTACGCTTGTTGCTACACCCGATGCAGAAGAGACCCGCATGGGACCATCGTCATCCTCGCCAGACTTACCAACGCACGACTCTCTCAATCTTCCGGCACCAAACTTGTCTGAAGATTCGTCGTCGCAAGCTGACTCTCAGTCGGATTCGCGTTCGGATTCTCGGTCGGATTCCCGATCAGATTCGCAGTCGAATTCGCAAGATAAAATGCTTGCTTCGGGATCGCAGGATCCAATGCTTGCTTCGGGCTCACAGCCTAAAGGCAATCCGAAGGTCGCTACGAAGGACAAACTAGTGATTGAGCACAGTGAGCTGTCGCTCGATCAAACCTCGCAGAGTACGGTCGTATCCATCACGATCTCAGAAGCAACAACTCTGCAATCCTCGGACGTTACGTCTGAGTCCGATACGGGATCGGGATCCTCGACTTCAAGATCGGATGGAAGCTCGCAAGATGGTTCCAACCCCGATGACGCTACCGTCACCACACAAAGGACGTTGCCAGAGGATTTGGTTGTTGTCGAAATGGAGGCAGACTCGCAGGACATCCCATCAGAGCCGATTTTCGCCAATGAAGGCAGTGTGAGTTTGCCAAATTTTTGAGAATTTCGCAGAGATTCTAAAACACTTCGAGAGTTGTGAAATGCGAAGAGATTTCAAGGGATTCGAAAGAATTCACATGATTTCTCTCGAATCCCAATAATTTCAACACAGCTCAACTTGACTTATCAAATCTCGATCTTCTTTTTATTTTCTTGCAGTCCTCGAGCTCCACCGATGCTCCTCCTGAGAAACGTCGTCGTGCCGATGATGACTCCGTTTAAACCACAAAATCAATCGATGAGATTCAACTAGGCATCGGCGCCGCAGCAACTTGGCCCTTCTCGTTTCTTTTGTACCGTTGAATGGCCATCCGCCACACCCATTTGTCTTGCATCCACATTTAGCTCAATGTATTATTGTCTTGTCAACATATCCATATAAATTTCGCTCACCCGCACAGTATTTTTTTTTGTAAATAAAGAAGTTTTTGAAGAAGAACGAATTTGCAGCATTTTTGCTTGGGACTTGCTATCGATGACGAGACTGAGAGAACATGCTATTGCCACCACCCTCTTTCCTTCACTTTCAGCCATTTTGTCGAACTCGTCGGACCTTGAACGCACCCTAGTCACCCTATTCCTATCAGGTGTACTGCGCAAGTGTCAAAATTGAAAAGTCGCTTCAAAAGTGCATTGTCAAGCAGGTAGTTGCGACGACTGGATATTCCAAAATAATTTCTATGATAAAAAGTGAAGAAAAACGTAGAAAAACGTGAAAAACGAAAAAAAATTCGTTTCAAATTGTGTCTGGCTTTGCATAAAAGGGGTAAGTCTATTGGGGCCCAAATGATGATCGGCGACGTCCTGATCAGAGATTCATTCTCGAAGGTTATCATTGAGGCGATCGAAACGAGCTGAGCAGCCACAGATTGGGAAAACAAACTGCCATCGATTTCCAACAGCATGGCTTCTTGGTTGGCGTCCATTTTCAAACTTTCGGCTCCACCGGTGACTTCTGATCGCGCTCCAAGGGAAATAAGGTGAGTCTGCTGTGGCTAATCGACTTTCAGGTTATGTCCACTGACGGATGATGACCTTGCTTTCAGAAACGGTGCCGTTTCGCTGAATGCACTTAACCAGGTTGGGTTGGCAACATCAACGCCTAAGAAATGGTTCAGCTCGTGCATCAAAGGCGACACCCCGTCGCCGGTGAGATTGATTTACGACCGGACGAGTTCCCCGAAGAAGTTTGGCTCATTGCCGAGTCTAACCGGTCGAGAAGTGCCAGTAGATGTCAAAATGGAAATTCCATCGATCAACGAATGCAACTACAAAACGTATCGAATAAACAGTCGACGGCCGATTCGCGATACCAATTCGTCCAGTCAGACAACAAAGTCGACCGAATGCATCAAAGTGTCCCAGCCAATGGTCGGAACACTGAAAGAAAATCTCGTCTATCAACCGAGTCCCATTAGCGAAAGGAACTTTCGGACATTTCGCATCAAAGGACGCAAGCCCATTCACGGATCTGAGGGGTCTCAAATCGATTCTACTTCGGAAAACTATGACAAGCCCAGAAAAATGGGTCGCGCCAATGAACGGAGCGCCATTCCAGAGACGATGTTCGGCAACATCGAGAACCGCATGCCGCTCGCAACGAAGTGGCGCAGCGAGGAAACCATCCTTCAAGCCAATTTGAGCAACGCGGCCAAGGAAACGAGGCGGAACAATCGCTTACGTCGTCCTTTGTTCGACATCAAAAACCATTGAGAATGTTTTGTGTTCGATCAGCTTTCGTCATTTGTCGTTTTCTTTTTTATTGAATTTCGCAAATTCTTAAACATTTTGTGTCATTTTCGTTCTAGAAAACTTTTTTTTTGTTAATTTTAGCTTAGCTTTGATGAAAATATTTGTGTTACAATTTCTAAATGGAATCTTTGAATCCTCGAATCTTCGATGAGTGTCGCACATCGATCTCAAAGTTATTTTGAAAGCATTTTTTTTTTCAATTCTCAAACTGTGTGTCGCTCTGATTCAATCCATTTACTTTCTCGATGCGTGGATTGTTGCTACTTTTGTCTAGAAATAAAATATTTAAAATTTATGTGAAACGATCGTTTCCTTCGTAGCAGCGTGTTGGGAGATAAACCACATCGTGGAGCTATTCGGATCAACCCAGAAGAGGTCAGATGTACGATTCTACGTTTTCTTTATGGCCGACCGTTGTGCCATCTATCGTCCAAACCATTCACTACCAAGCAATACGTCCACGAGCGCACCCATTGTGCATCAAATCAGCTGAAAAAACACAGACCACAACAACAACATCCCACAAAAACATTTGACAAATCAAGTCTTTGTCAAAACACGACGCAAATTAATCAGGCAAAAACGACACGAAACGAAGAGGAATCAAGTTCATTTTTACAAAATCAATTTTGCATTTGAGTTGACTAATTGGTGATTGACTCAATTGGTTTAGATTTGGTGTTGCAGCCCCCACAATGACGGACATCAAAGCGATGGAGTATCAAACACTGAAGGTTCGTCCATTTGTCGACACATGCCCCGTTGCATTCACCTATGTTTTAAGACGTAAAATATTTGTCAAATCGAGTGTTGATGTAATCGCACTCGATTGTAATTCTGTTTGAGCACAACAAACATACCCGATGAGATTTCCCAACAGCTGGTCATTGTCGCTCCGAGCACGTTCCGAGATGTTTTGATCGCGAAAATTCATTGCGAAATATCGCAGAAATGGAATTCGCATTGAAGGCGATTTCACAACGCCAAAAAAGAAAAATTCATTTCGAGGCCATTCGAGCCAGCCATTTGTGCTTGGCTAGTGGCATCGAGTGTGAATGTGACTACCGAAGGATTCTATTGTTTTCGATTCGTCAGCTGATTTTTTCGATTTTTGTAACGTTTGGCAGGTACCCTACGAGATTCTAAACAAGAAATTTCGAACTGCCCAGAAGACCATCGATCGAGAATTGAGTCAAATTCAAAGTGCAGCCAGCGAATTGGAGAGGAGTTTAAGCTCAAAGTCGGCTGGGGAAATCACGTTGTTGCTAGGCGGAGTAGTTGAGCGATTACAGGTGCTGAAGCGCAAGGCTGAGGAAAGCATTTCCGATGAGCTGTCCGCGGTGCAGGCATGCAAACGTCGCTTGGACCACGTCCGTCAAACAATGATCAATATCATTCCAAGAGAAGATCTCAAAGCGGTTTACTACAATCAGTGGAAACAGACCCGTTTGGATCGCATGATCGTCGAGCACTTTCTTCGACTGGGCTACTACGAGACGGCCGAACGGTTGGCTGCGCGCAAAGGCATCACAGAATTGACCAATTTGGAAATCTTCCAAACGGTCCGTGAAGTTGAGGAGGATCTTCGATGCCAACAAACAGCCAGATGCATCGTCTGGTGCAATGATAACAAATCAAAATTGCGAAAAATCAATTCAACGATTGAATTTCAAGTGCGCGTTCAAGAGTTTGTCGAGTTGATTCGATCGGATCGACGGTTGGACGCAGTCAAACATTCACGCAAATATTTTCCGGCCTTCGAACACGATCAACTGAAAGAGATTCGACAGTGCATGGCTCTGTTGGCGTTTCCAGTGAGCACAGGTGAGTCGCGATGGAAATTGCATCCAAATTTAAGCCGATCAAAAGTAAGACGTTCTCCTTCCCAGATGTAGAACCATACAAAACCCTGTTCGACGTTGCCAGATGGGACGATCTTGTCCTCAATTTCCGAATGGAAAACTATCGTCTGTTCCAGTTGTCTACACAATCAGTCCTATCGGTGGTCGTGCAAGCTGGCTTGTCAGCGCTCAAGACGCCTCAATGCTATTCGACGAACAATAAAAACGAAAATTGTCCCGTCTGTCAGACGGGCCTCAATGAAATCGCTGGCAATCTGCCATTTTCACATTGCGCACAAAGCCGCTTGATTTGTCGGTAAGTTCACAGGTGGCTCGATGCATCGTGAGATGCAGTATTGATCGATTTTTTTCATGACAGAGTCACTGGTCTGCCGCTGAACGAGCACAATCTCCCGATGATGCTGCCCAATGGCCAAATCTACGGTCAATTGGTGAGTAAATTCTCTCTTCGTCTTTCCTTCTCAAGCAACGCCATTGATTCGATTTTACCCTTTCAGGCGCTGCCACAAATCACAAAGGAGAATGGCATCGTAGTCTGTCCGAAGACAAATCAATCATTCGTTCAGCCGAAAATCGAAAAAGTCTTCGTCATGTAAATTGCCTAGTCTCGCTCATTCATTCATCAACAAAAAGCAATCAGTTCATTCTTCTATTTTCCTCATTTGGATTCGCCACTAGTTTTCCACAAGCGAGATTTCATATTTTTGCCTGGATTCTCTTTATTATCGCTGTCATCGCTTCATTCTATTATTCGCTCCTATTTTAAAATTTTCTTAGCGTAACCATAATCACTAATTAAGGAAGTTCTCAAACAAAGTTTTGTTTCGTTTTCGTCTTGAATTTCGGGTGAAAACTGATGGAGCTTGCGCGTGAGTGTCTCACTCGTGGAGCAGACAGTCCTGCCAGCAACCGGTTTTCATTCGGGACTTTCCGAAACTCTTGAGTTTAGCCCGCTGCTTTTTCGCATTCCGAGATCTTCTAGTTTCGATGTATCCTTCTCAAAAAGATTCTTTTTCGCTTAGTTTTGTTTCGCGCGAAATGACTGAATTCCTCTTGTTGGCGATTCTCACTCGAGCCGTGGGTGGGTTGTTGCCAGAGGGAGCTGCAGCCTTCGCTTGAACCTTCCTTGTAATATTTTCCAATAAATTTTTTTTTTTTTTCAAAAGTTAGTGCGCGTGGTGTTCTCATTCGAAATTGTGTGATGTTCCGAAGCGGAGATCCGCGTGGTCGCCGATCGGAACGATTTGCCATAAGAGAGTTTCTCAAGATAATTCTTTGTATTTTCGTTGTATTTTCGTTGATTTCGAAAGATTTTTCTAGGATCTTATTTTTCATTTCGTTTTGAAGTTATTCTTAGCTCAGCCGATGCGGTTGTGCGCATTGGCCACTTTATGACATACCTGACAAGAAACAAATTTAATAATAAAAATGAAAACATTGAAAATGCATATTTTTAAGGTGAAAACTCGTTGTTTTGATTCGTCTTAAATTACAGATTCTTTTGATGGATTTCGTTTGAATGCGGTTCCGGGATGACTTGAATGCAACATTCGAGTGATTCCAGATTTGGATTCTAAAGCACCGGAGCGATAGGACCGGACGCCAATGATCCGTGTATCAGCGCAGGAAGGGGCTCGGGTCCATTGTTGAATCTCATGGGATGCTCGTGGTGAGCCCGAGGTGGTTTTGAGCGACGTACTCATCGGACGAAAAAGAAAGAGAGAGTGGAATCCCGAATCGAGCGACATTGCAACGATTGGGCCAAAACAAACAGTCTTCCTGAAAAGGTCGTCTAAAGCATCGATCGAAACAGCGACCCTGATTCAACTTTGTAGCTTGGGGTGAATCGCATTCCGCGTCCCCTGTGTCCACGATTGGATGGACAGCTGTTTTGTGGATGAATTGCCCGACCAATGACCCACTGACGGAACAAAGTTGTAGATCCTTCAAGCGGGTTCATTCATCGAAACAACGAAAACCAAAAGCGACTTGATCTTTTCAAATGAAAATCGCATTTATTTCAAATTCTAATTAATTAAACAAAAATATTATTCATCTCATTAAAACTATTCGATTTCAAATAGAAAAAGAAAAGAAAACGGATTCTTGATCATTTCATTGTTTGTTTAGTGTGTGTTTCTTTTTACATAAATTGCATGTCCATCGATTAGCGTGAATTCGGAGACGGCCACAAACGTCCAACAACACTCGCCGTCATCTGGCGCACGGATTGTTCATAATTTCGAATTTAAAAAAAGAAGTTGCATTTCGTGCCATCAACAATCCGACAATTTGTTCGAAATCCAGCCAACTGGCTCCGAGTGTCACACACGGCCAATTCAGGAATTCAATTTCGCGTCTGAATCTCCGTCGTGAATGATCCACATCCGCTTGTGACGCCCATCAGCCATCCAACTTCCCTCCCTTTGATCATTCATTGTCTTCAAATCGTATAAATGTTACCGTAGTAAAATATTCATGTCAATTCTACATAAATCGATTTCGATAATAAAAATAATAATAAAAATTAGAATAATATTATAAATGGCTACAATATTTATCATAATAATATTCCGATATTGTTTTTGCTAACCGTATTATTGTGAATAGATTCATTAGTTAATTATTTCCATTGTGAATACATTTCGAATTTATCAATTAATTAATTAATCATTAATCAATCAATTAATTACAATAAAAATTATACACATTTTTTTTATGTTACAAAGCTTTTCATTTCATTTTTTTCCGAACGCTTTTCCTCTTCGCCTATCTTGATTGGTTTCTTCCATTTTTTTTCAGAATTAAAAAAAAATTAAAACTTTTAAAACGGAAATTAGAAGACTTCTTGTGATAATTAACTCTTTAGTTCGGTTGTGAAGCAGTTTTATTTACATAAAAAAAAAAAAAATTAAAATATTCCATTCATTCGGTCATCGGGTCGAATCGAATGCCTGAATTCAAGTACAAGAATTTAAGAGTCGTTCACAATCAACTACAACCGGAGAGCCAATCCATCTCCGAATGTCTCACGCTCCATTGCTCTGATGGAAAATTCAACTAAAATTCTTATTTCATATTGACTCGATTCTTGTTAATTAATTAATTAATTATTATCGAAGTTAATTAAATTTCAATTTAATTTCGTTCCTTCGATTTAATGTCAACGATTCACAATGACCAGCTGTGAACTCTATTCGGGCCTTGGATGATAAACAAAAACTGATGCAGATCAATGTTTTATTCAAGTGTTTGTGATTGAATGCGGCATTATAACGGGAGTTCATGGTGTTTGTAAGTAAAAAATGAAATAAACAAAAAATTAAAAAAAAAAAAAAAAAACAAATAAAAAATGTTTCGTCGATCTCTCGTCGTGACCACCTCACGGTGGTGACAATTACTCTTGGAGCAAATTGCAACAAAGTGAATGCGGACTCATTCATTTTCGGCCATAATTCGGAAATGAAAGTGAGGTAAAAAATAGCGCGAGAATCTTATTGACGATAATTCAATTCAATTTAATGGCCGGTGGTTCGGGTCTGATTTCTTGGTTTAGCTACGATGCTTTGCAATGAGCTCAGATGCGGTTGCGGATGGGGATTATTGATAAATCTGGAAATGGAGAAGAGAAAACAGAGATATTGATGCGAGCTCAAAGGCGTGACGGTTGATTTACTACTTCAAAACGGCTAAATTTCTAAACAACATAATTTTATAGGCTGGAAATTATCACCTGGCCATTCTCGTCTTCTTCTTCAATGTCTTGGATTTCCTCTTTGTGAACAATCAACTCGGGCTGAGCCTGTTCGCTTGTTTGGGCCGGTTGGCGGGGAGCGGTTTGACCTGCGCAAAAAAACAAACAAATCACAATGAGGTTTCAGCTCGCAGAGACCCGGTGGCTAGCGTTCTTACCGTATTTCTCGTGAATCCTTCGATGTCGCTTCAATGCAAATCGATCGGCAAAGGCTGCACTGCAAATATCGCATTTGAAAGGTTTTTCTCCTGAATGTACCTGTAAAAGATTGAGAATTGTGAATTTGGCATCTTCGCAATGAGTACATTTCAATAGACCCTTACCTTAGCGTGATTCTTCAAGTGGGCCGCCTGACTGAATGCCGAACCGCAAATTTCGCATTTGTAAGGTTTTTCTCCTAAAATTTGAAAATGGAATTAGGATTTTCGTTCGAGTGAGTTCCGTTTGGTCAAACAGTCAACTCGCTAAGGAATCAAAAATCGGGGCTCATACCTGTGTGTATGCGACGATGATTCCAGAGCGTAGCGTGCCTTGCGAAACCTTTGTCGCAAACCTCGCAGACATACGGTTTTTCTCCACTGTGTGTTCGCTCGTGGTTCTTCAAATGTGGCGACTGCGAGAACTGCATGCCGCAGGTTCCGCATCTGGAAAGAGACGTTCAGTTTATGGGTCAGTCGGAAGAGCAAAAGCGGCAAGGAGGCGATATGACTTACTTGTATGGCTTCTCGCCGGTGTGAATGCGCGAATGATTCTTCAAATAGACCGCTTTGGCGAAAGCCAATCCGCAAATGGTACATTTGTAATTCTTCTCACCGCTGTGCAGTTTTTTGTGTGACCACAAGCTGGAATACCTCGAAAATGAGCCACCGCAAATATTGCAATGGAATGGTTTGTCTTGTTGCGCGACCTTGGCATTTTTGTGACCGCCGATGAATATCACACCGGAGCCATTGCATTTGTGACATTTTGTGACGGCGGCCAAGTTGCGTTTCTTCACCGGATAATACCCGGGGGCGACTCCCGAACCGCCAGGACTGGGTTGCTCGATTTTCGGTTGTTTCATTGTAATTGCCTGGGAGGTGTTTGTCGACGGTGAAATTGTCACAATCGGAATGATATTCGGGTCGATGGAATCCGATTGAACAACATCGCTCATCTCAAATTTCACATCTCCGTCGGGTGCGACGAAAATTTGTGTCTGCCTCGGTCCGATAACGGTGGCATTGTCACTGGCAATGCACGATTCGCAGCGAATCAATTTCGGTCCTTTGCGTTTTGGATTCGACGCAATCGGTCCTCCGCATGATATGCATTTACCCGTTTTGTCCATTTTCATGTGTTGCACATGGTGCACGTGATGCTGTTGATGCTGTTGTTGCTGTTGCTGCTGCACTTGATGGTGTTGCTGCTGATTCTGTTGCTGATGATGTTGCTGTTGATGATCGTTGCCCTGCTGGTGAATCACCTGATTGGAGGCGGGCTCAAGCGATTCGGTGGCAACGATTTGAATCTGTGCCAAACTCTGTCCGTTTTCGTTGACCAAATTACCAGTCTGCACCAGATTTTGTCCGCCTTGGGTGACCACGGTGATTTGTTGATCGCTGCCAGTATCCGATGTGCCGTCCTGCGCGTGAATTCGTTTGTGATGATTCAGGAGGGTCAAATGGGAGAACATCAAGCCACATACATCGCACTTGAAGCTGATGTTTGAAATGGTGTTGGTGATCGGTTTGTTTACCACTTGAATGCGTCCGTTACTGTCAACGGTCGCGATGCCCGCCACCGTACCGCCTTGCCCGATGGGCATTTGGTTGACCAACGCATAGTTTGCGTATCCGAATGGCTGGGCAATGTAGCACGTTTTGGCATCATCGGCTAATTGGGCCAAATTCACCGTACTGGTGTGACCCTGCGTCCGGAAGGAAACAACAAATCGAGATAAGCATCTTCACAAGTTCATACCAAGCCGGCCATCGGCACGGGATCCACTCACCTGTGATGATGGCGTCAACATTTGAATTTTATTCACGTTTGTGTAGCAGAATGTCGAGAATTCTTGTTGTCCTGATTTTTGTGCTTCGGTTTTCGGTGGCTTCAAACTTCCGTCAGCTGTTTGATATTGAATTGTCGGTGTAGCGTTTTGAATGGAATTAGTTGTGAACATTATGGATCCAGGATCCGAAAAGAAAATTTTTACGCCGGCAGTCCAGCAGACATTCGCTGCTTAGCCTAAAACCGGCGGAAAAGAAAAAGAAACAATTTTAGCAAAGTGCAAGAAGTGAGTTGACTCTTGCATTCCCGCGAAAATACGAAAACAACAACAGAAAATCCGCTAGTCGCATGTTCATTGTGTACATGCCGTCGTTTCGACTCCCTCTCAATCATCCGATTCGATGAAACAACCAAAACGAATGAAAAAAAGAAATAACAAAACAAAAACGTTGTTTTTTGACAAATTGTGAGCGAGAAAAAACAATAACAAAACCGACTTTGAAGCGCTCCGTACGAGCCAACGACAGAAACCCCATTCCCAATCGACAATACAAACGTTGTGCCGATGCGAAAAAGCTGTATGTCTGTCGTCGTCGTTGCCTTCGCTCGCTCCTCGTCATCGCCGTCTTCATCGTTTCGGTGTTTTTCTTTTCAGTTTTAATTCACTTCATTTCATTCTTCACATTCGGTTGTACGCCATTCAGTCGCTCTCTTCCCCAACAACCCATGCCTATCTTATCTGTCTCTTTGCAACACACATTCGTCCTTAGCACAACACGAACATCGTCGACATTGTCTTGGAATCGCATTCGACTTTTGTTTATTATGGAGAAGACGATGACGACGATGCCGAGAACGGCGACGGCGAATGAAGAAACGATGAGAAATAGATGTGGCTTTCTTTCTTCAAGCAATTTGTGCGACGACGACTGCTGAATGCGACAAGTGAAATGCACAATACACCAGTCACACCAACA
>JANSTV010096823.1:0-19923 GCA_027564135.1 Lestremia cinerea
ATTTCGTTGTAGGTCTCGCGGATCAATTGGTTTTGCATGCGACCATCGGGGAAGGTGATGCCTTGTTCCTTGCTGCCGTCGGTGTTGGTTCGCACGTTCAAAACGCTCGAGTAGATTCGACGGGCGGCTGGTGCCTTTTGCAACAACAAAGTGACGCAGCCATCGGAGCGGACATAACCAGCGCCAGATTCGTCAAAGGCCTTGCATTTGCCTTCAGCGCTCAACATGCCCAAGCGCTTGAATTGCAAGGACATGGTTGGCTTGAGGATTACACCGACACCGGCAACGATGGCCGAATCACAGTGGCCAGCTTTCATGTCAGCGAAGGCTTGTGACAAAGCGTACAATGAACTGGAGCAGGCAGTATCGACGGCGTAACTGGGTCCCTTCAAGTCGAAGGTGAACGAAACACGATTGGCAAACATAGCACGAGCGCAACCGGTCAAACCGTACCCATTGACACGATCTGGATCAGCGCACCAGTATTGTTCGGTTTCGGAGTTGGAGCAACCGACATACACACCGGTACGGCTGCCGCGCAACTCTTGTGGATTGAAACCAGCATCAACGATCGCTTCGTGTGTGGTTTCCAAAAGCATGCGCATTTGAGGGTCCATGCATTCCGCTTGTTTTTGATGTACGCTGAAGAAATTCGCATCGAAATTTTCCAAATCTTCATCCTTGATTTTGCCTAATCTCTCGGGCAAATCATACAATCCTTTTGGCCAACGTCTTGGATCGTCATTGACCATATCAACGCCTTCAAAGAGATTCTTCTTGAACTCTTCGATGTTGGAGCTCTCTGGCAAGCGACCAGAGAAACCCGTGATGACAATGTCTTCATGAATACGGCCGTACTGTCCCCCCAGGTCCAGTGGGACGCCACGTCGGTTGTCAGTCGCTACATCTTCGAAACGGGCTGGCATTTTGTTGCTGTTTTGGTTTGTATGTTGACGTCGTCGTCGTTTTTTCCTTTTGGAATTTCGTTGTGTTGGATTTCCTTTGGTCGGAATGTCGATATTCAACGGAACGTTCGTGTCTGAAAACAAAAAATAATTCATTGAAAAACTGATTCACAACCATTCACAGTAGCTAGTCGATTAGGCAAAAATTTATGGCCGCGACAATCGCAATCATTCAGTTAATTCGATTCCGCCAATTTGCAGATATTCAATTTATTCATTAGATTTGCATTGTCTGGCAATTTATGAAGAAAATTTGTTGACCGAGCACACGATCTCACCGGACGAGGGGTCATCATCTCGTGCTAGAGGATCAAGCACCCTACACGCACATCGTTCGATCCTCAGCGCATCACACACCAGCATTGCATCGAAGGTCGAACGACACAACCGACCGGACGATCAAGAGAGATGGAGCGCGGAACAAGCTATGTATACAAACACACGAATCCAGTTCGATTTGTCATTCAACCGACCGTTCGATACAGCATGATAGTTGGCGGTGTTTCATCAGTTATGTGTGCCGTGAGTGATGACGTGATTTACGAAAAACATCAGGCGATGCTTCTCTAAGCGAATTAGATTACACTTTACACTCAACGAATGATTCACAATACAGACATGCGTCACCGATGGCATCACATACACTCACACACACACACACACACACACACATACACTCACACGGCAGCGTGGCCCATACACACCGCAGATCGCTTGTTTCACTCTCATCGCGGAATCAACAATGGTGCTCGACCGATTGCCAACGATGACTCAATGCGAAAGTTGTAACTCATTATTTACGTTGACGACCTGCTGGATCGTTTCTGAATCGTTCGAGTGAATTCCTTTTATTTTGCTCATTTTCAAAAACAAAAAAAAAATAAACAGAAACATCTGTTGCGTATCGCATTGAATAAATTACGGGAATCAATGTGTGTTGTCAACGCGTGAAACGCGAATTAGAAAACCTACACCAATGCAGGTGGCCGGTATCGTGATACCACAACACGGTCAAGTTCAATGCTGAGCACGATGTCAAACTCGTTGAGATTTCATCATGAAAAAAAAAATAACGAAGACGACAGCAGTCAAAAACGTATATCGACGAATGAAAAAAAAAGCGGAATCGAAACATGAATTGCATAATGCGCTCCCTGTGCGGACATTCAAGTCGCCTTGTGTGTCACTGTATTTGACCGAGCGAGATCATCAGCTGGTGTTATCACCAAGCATCAGAGATCACATGTTTGAAGGGCACATCAATGATTTTCCCGTTTGCCATCATGACGTTTCGTTGCGTTTTGCGTGTGAAATTAATCGATTCATGAGTGATTGGACAGTGCGCAATCGGCCACACAGCGCGATCGTTTCTCGTTCGAGGAAATTTTTTAAAATTTTTTTGAAACAATCGCACGCATACAAAAGCAAATGTCAATAATAACCGCTTCCAAGTCAAATTTATTGGCTGACGGATTTGCGATAGCAAGTTGTTGCGCTGAGCCTTTAAACAGATTGACACTTGATTCGACGATTTTTCATTGCGTCTGTTGTTGTTTGCTGCTCGGCGGCTTTTTCCGAGCGATATGGTTTATTTTTTCTGAAAATATATTCTCTTTTTTTGCTCATTTCTTTTGGCCAGGCGATTGTCATGCCATATGATGTGATCTGATCTGAGCGACCGCGCTGTAAACGTAATCGCTTGTTGTTACCACGAGAATATTCGAATTGACTTCGACCGGGCGACCATTTGTCGAACAATTGCACAGAAGAATGGGCCGATGTTACACGCAGGCAATTGTGGTCGCTCGCAAAATGATTTTTTTTTTCTTTTATCTCTCGATTGAAGCATGCGATACGAGTGACTGTTAAATGAATTAGATAATTTGAGGCATTTGGTGGTCGAATGATGTTCGATTACGTATTTTCAGAGGACTTTAACTGCGGGGCCAAGGGTATCATATTGTGAGGATAACCACAAGTTGAATTGAATGAACTGATCTTCGTACCGCAGGTGATTTTCTGTAAAATCGAGCGATAAGAACGTCATCAGAACGAGCTTGAACGTCTTCGAAACGAGTTGGACTTACTCAAACCACAACATTAAAGACGTTTTGACGTCACATTTGCGAAGCATGCAATCGCGACGCACTTGCGGGCCATTTCAAGAAGGTTACACAAATGATGAGAATTTACGAAGATCAAACAAAACAACACAAAAGGCCACTTCGATTCGGCTATTCTGAGGAGCGAGAATTTACGTATTTACTCGCTCAAGTGTCTCTTTTTGGCCATTGAATTGAAACGACGCTGAATCGCAGCGATGACGGCGACGATCGATTCAAGTGTTATTCAATGTGAATTGTTGCATCACTTTCGGCATCAATCAACCGAAAAGCTCGATTCTGCCAATTCAGGAAGAGGCAATTCAATTCAATTATGTCATACGATTGGCATTCGACAGCTCGATCCCGTTGATGAGATGAAGCCTTAATACACAACTTGAGACAAAATCAATTAAATGAATTCTCCAGGAAAAACTGCTTGAAACCACCCGAAGACCGTTTCGATGAAGTGAAACAAACGGAAACCATTCAAAAACAACATTTTGATTAAAAACGAAAAATCGATAGCGAATAAAAACGATCGACAATTCCCATCACCAGCAGTCACCAATGCCCCTGTCACAATCCCAATGCCAACGTCAATGCTTACCTAAAACGGTTCTGTTGTCGAAATGAAGAATTTGTAATCCTTGATTGACTCTCGAAATGAATCCGGGAAAATCTCACACTTTCAAACGAGCTAACACACTTTTCAAACTCCGGAAGAATCCACCACAATCGGATGCGTTGATTTACTTAAAGAACACTCGCGAATGTTCAAACGATCAGCAAGACGATGAATTTCGTTGATTTTTTTTTCTTCCGTATTTTCTCTTTCGTATTTCGATCGAGGAAAATCTTGTGTTGGTTTGCTTTCGCTGAGAATTCAAAAGAAAACTTTGAATCCGATCCAACCGGAGCGTGGTTCACAACTGAATTGAATTAGCGTCAGCACTGACTATTAAGTTTATAAAATTTTGGTATCGCTCAGATGCGAATCGTGCGATTTTAATTGACGTGTGTGTGTGCGACCAATATCTCAATGCTGCTATCTTCGTCGCAGCGGTGTGTTTTCCTTTTGCTGAAGCGCTTCTCTTTTTTGCGTCTTTTTCGGTTTCGATCTGATGTTAGTCGCGCGATTCGTGTGATTTTTTTCTCGTTGCTTGTTGTTTTTTTTCGTCCGAGTGGCTTCGGGTTCGTGTGTCCGATTGTTTTATGGAAATTATTCACTGGCTGGTCGAGAGATAGCGCATGTATGCGGCATGTACAGGCAAAATATTGCTGGAGTGATTAACGTGCTTTCGATCTTTTCGGCTTTGGTCAGGAGCGAATCACTATCACCCGGTCGTATCTCGGCAGTAAAATTTTCAAAGGGCAAAAAACAACTGGCTGAGTTTGTTTTTGTGCGCGCTTTCGTTTCGGGGAAGGGAAGAAAGATGAAGAATTTTTTTCCGCTCAACTTCACTCCGTCTTCGGGTGTACGGTCGGCTCTTACAAAATTGTTAATTGACACAGATTGTATGGGCAATTATCAATTAGAGGGCATCTATCGCATTTCCATTCGTCTCGTTATCGAATTTCTGTACTTTTGCCGTGACAATTTATTGCTTGCATGCAAATATCATTTGTGGAACAGATGATGCTAAACCGTTTCAAGAATTTCGTTAGAATTTCTCGTGATTTTTGTTGATTTCTTTCGTTTTGCCAATTACTTTGTTGTTTTTGTTGTTATTGTTGTTTCTTTCTCTTTTTCTTTTTGCTTCGTCTGTCAATTCAAATTTTCCACTCTCATTTTGAAAACTCGTACGGCTGTCGATCGGTTGTAATCTCGTAAATTAAACTGAATGCCGAAATGTTGCACGTTTTTTTTTATCACAAATTGGTTGGCGTTAAATTCCAATTGAGTAATTCAAAATCAATGGGCTGGGGTCGGTTTTGCCGGTATCACAAATGAACTGTTCGATATGCTTCTTCCAGATATACTGAAACGAACTGAATATCGGCTGACTGTTTTCATCGTACGATTTCAAAACCCCCTTTCGAGCAACGCGTTGAATGCGTTGCTTTTTTTCTCGTTTTTTCAACATCGCCTCATCGTCTTTTTTCTCATTTGTTTCTCTTAGGCATGTTCGGCACACACATTCAAGGTCAATGCGAGAGAATTCTAACGATGCCGATTTTTAATCGAAAAACTTCATTCGATTGCAAAAGCTCAAGAACCATTCCATCATTTATTCACATTCTCGAAATAGTTTTTGTTTGTTTTCTCAACGATTCATTCAAAATCAATTTCGATAAAAACGTAAAGGCGACAAAAAAAAAAACGTCACCAAGTCTTCTCCTATTCGATTTCTACCGAAACCATACCAAACAAAACAAACAACTGTTTTTGGCATCGACGCTGAGAGAGTGAATGTGTGCGGTGAGAGCCGGCATCACGGTGAGAGAGAGAGCGCGACAAGCAAATTGTATGGAAAATTTTATCTAAAAATCTCTCTGCGACGGCTGTTCTCATTCCAAAACAAAAGCATACATACGACGATGCCAAACAATAACCACCTCGTGGTACGACGATGTCAGGCCACCGAATCCGTCCAATAAGAAGTATTATTTATGTAATTGCGCTCTGTCGAATGTGCTATGCTTCGTTGTGGCTGTTGTTGTTGTTGGTATTGTTATTGTGATTCAAGTCGCTCGATTTGGCGATTGTTGGATGTGGCCAACAGTCGATGTTAGTGTTGTTTTCTCGTTGCTCAGCATTCGATGTGCCTCGCTTCGGAACGGGGCTGGCCAACGGCAGCAACATTTATCTTGGTCGCATCAGCATTTCGTCTCAGACCTTCAGAAGTGCATGATGGAGACATGTCGATTAGATGATTGGTTTTGTTTTTTTTTTATAAATTATCGACGATAATCGGTCTGCAGACATCGGCGCACGCGGAAGGGTTGAATGTTTTATGGCCAATAATTTGTTGGCTATTGTTTGGCATTCAACAGGTACTTGTGAGATATCGTTGAGGGCATCATAAGTCACTGTCAAATTTTCTCTAAAAATATGACCGTTAGACAGCAGTAGTTGAGTTTATGTCGTCGTTCGTGGTTTGGTGGATGATCAACCAGTGGCGGTGATGTGCGAAAAATTCGAGAAAATGCAAATTTTCCTCCATAGTTGATGAAGACTGTATCGGGTTCAATGACCTCGATCAATCATCCAAAACAGACCAATTGATCAATGGCCAAATAGTATAAAACCAACCGACAGTTGAATGACTGCTGGGTGAAGGAAAGCCACAAGCCAAGCCGATGATATCCCACAGAACGAACGAATGATTTTGCAGAAAAGCAAACGGAGATTTCTAGCGAAAAGTTGAATGTACACCGCCAGCGTATCGGATCGGATCGAGTGAAAACAAAACAATGTCTCAAATCGCATGTTTGGGTCAATGACGGCGTGGACCAAACAATAGTTTGGTTATTCGTGACGGGGTCAGTTTTGCGAGGCTTGTGTATATGCGTTGGGCGGTTGAGAATTGCTCTGCACTCGATCAGGGTGCGATATTCGCGTGAATCGTGATGTCATCCGCAGAGCATCGTGTTATCGCTATCGTTTGACAACACCGAATTCAGCAATTCTTCTTATCACACCACAGTCATGTTCTTGACATGGTCGTTTTAAGTTCATTTGAAAGTTAAATCATGTTGTGTCCGACAGCGAAAAACGGGAATCGGCTTTTCACAATTCGTCGATTGCCGTCTGTGCACATTGATAACTGATTTTCGGTTTTATGACACGGCATTGAAGGTGCTATTAGCGGACGGTGACGAGTGATCGCCGTCACATTGCATGACCCCCTCGGCCAGAATCGTCCAGTTGTTACATTTTAAGCGGAGCAATGGGCGCGATAAGCGCCACTCTCCCTCGAGTGCCATTCAATCGATTGTCTATCGTGTAATACGGTTAATGCCTTCTCGAATATTCGTTTCAGCCCAAAGGATTACCTTGTCGAAAAAAGCACACGCGTCTTCCATTCGCTTGGTCATCGGCGACGCCATCGATTTTTACAAATCACTCGAAGCGCCAGAATGTCTGCGAGAGTTGCACTTGACAGCGCCGACATGCATTACTCGTGCGAATCGCAAAGCTTTTGCCGCACACCGTGCTATTGCGATTTCTTTTCATTCGATTAGACTTACGACATATTCGAACTCATCACATTCTGGCCTGAGCATTCGACCGTTTTTGTGAAGTTCATCCAATGTGACTTTAAGCGAATGGCACGATGATAACCGCCAATCAACCATGTTCTGATGCGTACCACACAATTTTCTACTGAATGAGGCACTCGACGTTCTTGCCGGTGTGTGTGTTTGTCTGTGTTCGTGTTACAAGCAACGATTCAATGAGGAAGAATCGTTAGCGCAATTTGCTTACGCAAATATTGAATGTCGAAGTGAATGGCGTACCTACAATCTGCTGACAGTGTGATTTGGTCAATTCATCATTCATTTCAGAAGGTGAGAGTTGAATGAATTCCCGGAAAGGATGCCTCTGATATGCGCATGACGTGCAAAGGCAATTTTGAATTGTACTTGGTGTCGTCAATGGATTCGATCTAACTGCTTCAACGCTGAATCTTTAAAGCCCGATCCAGTGACGAGCGAATGTTCAACAAAAAAAAATGCACAATAGCGGTTTGTTGTCTCGATTATCTCTCGAGTATGTCATTGCTTTACTATCTACGAAACATGTTGACTATTCTAATTTTATAACGACCTTTCCTCTCAAGTGTCCGTCCTTAACTCGTTGATACGCCTCATTAGCCTTTTCGAAATCGTAGACATTTTCGGTGATTGGCATCAACTGCAATGGGAAATCGTTGAGATTAGCGTTCGATGGCTTTCACCTCCAGCGGTCTCCAACTCGATTACCTTATTCCGTTCGACAAGATTTTTCAAATACTCGATTCCATGCGGTGCTGCAACGAAATATGCCCATTTGACCAAGCCTTTCTGTTGCGTGATCGCTTGCACGTTGCTCCCCACCAAACTCACAACGTTCCTAATCAACCCGATGCCCAGTCCATGATTGTCGAAATTCCTCAGCAGCGGCGAACTGAAAGTCACATAGTTACCGTACTGGCATCCCATTTCACTGGCGAACTCCGGGCCTTTTCCAGCGCAATCCAGAACGATGTCAAAAGGACCGAGAGCTCTTAGCTTATCGTTCGCATCAGGCTGAGTGTAATCCACGACGTTATCCGCACCGAGATTTTTCACGAAATCAATCGCATTTGTAGAGCAAGTGGCGACCACAAGAGCATTTTCCGCTCGAGCGATTTGGACAGCAACATTGCCAACGCCACCAGAAGCCCCTAATATGCACACTCGCTTACTTCTGCCTCCTCCCTGGGATGTGATAGCACCAGTGACACCACCTAATCCGCCCGTAATGAATAGTCCGGACCAAGCGGTCAAGCCGGCATACAAAAGGCCGCCTGCATCCTCGTCAGACAAATTCGCGGGTTTATGCGTCACCTGCGGGAGAGAGCTTTAGTGGATTATCGATTCATACGTCAATGCCGTTAAGCTTACGTTTGACGCATCCACAACAACATACTCTGCATGACATCCAGGCAGATGGGGTGGCACTACTCCACACACTTTGTCACCCAATTGGATATTCTCTCGCACGGCCATGCCTTTTTGAACGACTTCCCCGCAAAAGTCACGACCGAAAGCTAATGGAAATTCAATGTTTTCGCTCCATCGCAGAACATTCATTAATGTCGCACCGTAACCGTCTGGAATGAATGAAAACCGGTTCATGAGAAAGTCCATGGTGAAGGTCGCAAAAGTTACGTGTCATGCTGATGTCGATTGGATTCACGGAGGTTGTTTGAACTCGAACGAGAACCTCGTTTGGATTCTTCAGAATCGGCATTTTTATGTGATGATTGATCTGCAGGGCATCTACACCGCCGTATTCATGGATCTGCCATCCCCTCATCTTGCGATCAGCGTTTTGTCCTTCAATTTGCGATGCAATGCTCCGCTGTTGACAAGATTGCGTTCGAGTTGCCATTCGGAGCAGCGAACACACATTTTGCCGAACGTATCCCACTATTTTCCAAATTGTCATTCTGATCACGCACTTTATTTGTTTTCTTTCGAAGTTTTTCGATGTATTTCCCGTGAGGAAACACTTCAAAACTAAACTTGCGAATCAAATAAAATAAAATCAACGCAAACTTGTGTTGTTGTTTGCGGAATGCTGCTATTGTTTTGGTTCGTTGGTTAGACGGTGATTTGACGTTTAAGTGGTCATGCTGTTGACGTCGGTTTGCAGTTTTTCGAATGGAATTGTTATGGAATTGAATGGGCATTATCAGGCCAAAGCTTTGTCTTTTGGGTGCGACACCAGGTAAGGCTACCGCTATTCATCATTCTGTTTCCGAATTTGCGTCAATCGATGGCAAATAGTGAAAAGATCTCAATTGTGAATGGCCTACCGACGGTCCATTGTGAACGCAGCGGAAAATCCCCATCAGATTGTCATCACGAACCGCAACTATATTCAGACAAAACAAACAAAAAACTGATTCGAATGAATTCTGGCAGTGGAAATGAACTCATACGAAATCTGTCAAAATAAATGAAGAATCAATCAGCGTACGAGCAAATTCAATAATTGAAAAACCTCAGTGATTTGGTAGCGTTTGGAAAAAGCAATAGTGAATATTGTGACGGTGAATTCTCGGTCGGTGCGATTGTGAATTTAATTCGATCGATCGAAACAGTGCCATGCATCGCCATAAACGAGCATTTGCATCGAATGTGTGTGCTGCGTAGTTTTGAAGAAACTCCTCACAAGAATCATCTGGTGTTTGAAATTGTTTGTTGTTTGTGTGCGTTGACTCAGTGCTCTTTAGTTGGACGCTTGTGGTTTCATCGAAACGTAACATTGAATCGCGTTGGTAAATCACACTGGCATCGTTCGATGGTGTTGTTGAATGTGAGAAAAATTTTCGGGTGAAAATCAATAAAATTCCATCAGAGAATCGCATGCGGCCGTAATGGATGAGATTTGCGATCGAAACGACAACGAGCACAACAGAATCCAATTGCAAAATCACATTGATGGAATAGAGACGCCGAAGAGCGTCAAAACAACGGAATCGCTGACAGACAGTTTGCCGTCATGCAACAATAACAACGATATTGACATGCTATCACGGAATTTAGTGACGAACTGTGCTGCTGCACCACCAGAAGAACGAGCAAACGACTCGGCCACTCAGATGGACGAGACCAAAGAGACATTGCCGAATGGCACAGAAAATGAACGAGATGAACGGACGGATAATTGCAATTGTGACGGTCGATCGATTGATAGTGATTCCACCGACGACCAATCGGACAACAATTCCACGGACAATCTCTCATTCAACAGTGATGATCCAAACAATGGACTCATCAACGACGTTATTTTGCTGCCAAATAATTTAATTTCCGAAGAGGAAGACGTGTCCAGCAATTCGGATGACTGTGTGTATGCATATCGTGGAGCGGAGGATTTCGACGCAGGCGTTCGTGCTGGTGAAGAAGATGAAAATGATTTTCTCGAAATGGATTTCGAGCCGGATCCCCCATCGGAGGTGGAAAACGAAAGCAATTTGTTGGTGCCTGCCGAAGCGGTGGTAAACTTAGCTACAGCATTTGAACATCCTCCAATTGCGGCTGTGATTCTGAGTGACGCTGTGGAACGCAGCATTGAACACGGCCCAACTATCGACTGGACACAAAGCAATGGTCATTTGACCAAAGACCACACACCGGCTGGCTTACCCGAGTCAGCCATCTCTCCAAGCAATATCTGTTCAAAACTTGCGGTTGACGTTGACAAAATGATGAAACAAATCGATGATGAGGCCAGCCGAGTATCACCGCATTCCACGCACGGTGAATACTACAATAACACCGTGTCACTGTCGATGCAGAAATACACTGGCACAATACCAAAGACAATACGTTCGGTTGCATTGCGACCGGTTCGAACTAAATCGAATTCGAGTGTGCCCAATGGCACTTGTTCGGAATGCTCTCAATTGTCGGTGGAGAGCGAATGCAAGCGATGCCGCACAGTCAAATATCGTCTGCATTCGAACGAGTCGCAACCAATTGAGGCCACTACCTCGAATTCGTTGCCAACCAGCTGTTCCAATGGCATTGGAAATACATCAGCATCGGCCAATGGAAGCTCCTGTAACAACGGCGATCTCGCTCGACTTCGCATTGAATGTCTGCTCGACGAGGCTGCGCTGTCTTCGTCGGCGGATGCAGTGGCCATTTTCAGTGTTCACTGCACGGAGAACGACATCGTTGAGGCATTGGTGAGTTTCCAAGCCATCAAATCACTTGTGAAAGGCATCAATTCGGATTTTAATTTCAGAATAAACTCGGCATACAACCCAACCGAGAGATCCTTCACCAGCATCTGCAGCCGGAAAAGGGTTGCAAACCAGATGCACCTTCCACGTCAACTAAGAAAGTCGATGGCATGAATATCCCTGAATATCTGGAGTACGTCTCCAAACGGAACTGCAACTACATCGTTTTGATGGAGGCCATTCAAGCTGCCTGCGATTTGAATGACTTTGACATTGAGTTCATTCCGGTAAATGACCATTTCTGCGATTTTCTTCTCTCTCTGACACTAGTCATTTCAGATGAGTCCCGATGTATTTTATCCGGAAATGATTCAAGTCCCGGTGGCGGAAATCCTACAACGATTGTCGAGCAACGGCAGTCTGAGAAACATTCTGGGGATTCAAAATAAGAGATTTCATAAAATGAACGTTCTGGGTGAGTGTGTGGGATTCATCAGCTCTCAAATATGACTGACTGAATGGCGGAACTAATTGGATTAATTCATGATTATTTATTTGCAGGAAAAATTGTCAATGTCATTCGAAAGTTCTCAGACATGCGTCACGATATCAACCAAGAAAACTACATAGCAATTCCGCAGTATTACAGAAGCGGCTACATCCATATCATACGGAAACCTCAATGCGCTGCACGCAATTAAAGCTTGTTATAATTTCGGTTCATTGAGCCGCCATCGTCATCGTTAGTTCATTGATTTGCATCATCGTTATTGTTGAAACTTAGATCCACACGCTGGCAATGTCACAGTGTTCCAATCGTCTTTCCGGTCATAAATTCAAAATTTCAGTCATCAGTCGAAGGAGTTTCGGTTCGGAATGAAAATAGTCAAAAATTGTGCCATTGGTTATTTCGTCAACAAAATTTTCTCTTTTGGAAAATCAATATCAATTCCTACGACATACGTTTGGAAATCAAAATCTATCTAATCAATAATTGCAATTCGATTTTGCTTATTTCAAAAATGAATTCATAATTAATTAATTAATTTATTTTCATTATCTCACAAAGTATATTCGAATACAATGGAATTATTAATAAAAAATCACGATCAAATCATTTGTTTCAACTTTGAAGGTGGCTCAAGTCGATGTCGAAGGGATTGGCTGCCTTGTTTATGCCCTCTGACAGATTGGTGAGGATCCGCTGTTGAAATAGCTTCTCCTCTTGAAGTTTCACATCGAGTTCCTTGATGCGCTTTTCGAGGAGCGTGTTCCCCCGCATCGTTTGCTCTTCCGATCTGAAATGCATTGTCATGAGGCGGTTGAAGAGCATGATCGATCCACTTACCGGGTCAGCCTATCGAGGCGATTCCCCCAAGTCTCCTCAAACTGCTTAGCAAGCTTTTCCTGCTGTTCCAATTCCTTTTTGAGTGCCGCAACTTCAAATTCGATTCCTCGCACGTTGTTTTTGAGATCGCTCATTCGCCTGCGGGTCATCACCTCAGCGTTCTTGCTACCTATAAGACGGTCTTGCAGTGATCTGAAAAAGAAAGCTGTTCTAAGAGGGAAGTTCAGGTCTGTCCCCAAACTCCTTACTTGAGCTTTTCAACCGCTTCGATTTCATGGCGATTGTTGATTATCGCGTCGATGTGCTTCTGAAACAATTCCATTTCTCGTGTTTCTTCAACGAGGCGCATATTCTCTTGGACTCGTTCACCATGCTTTCGTTTCTCCTGCACGAGCTCCTGTTCCAGGGATTGCAACGAATTCTCAAGGCTTTGGTACTCAGTCTGGTCTACAATTTGCGCCCGAAGTTCATTTTCCCTGATTTCGCTGTTCAATAAAGCCGCCTCAATCGATCTCGTTTCATTCAACTTTACAGCTTTGACTTTCCGCAGCGAAGCCATGTGATGCGTCAAGTAGTCGATCTTTGCTTTCAAGTTGGGAACTTCGACTTCGAATCGCCGAATTAGTTCGGCTATCTGAAAGCCGATCACAGCTTCAGTGAAATCACTTGGAAAAAATCACAATGAAAAAATCACCTGCTCTGTCCGATTTTTGATTTCCTCTTTCTTCGCTTTCAATTGATTTATTTCTAGCAAAACGTTGCTGTGGCTTTCACGCAATTGATTGCACTCTCGGCAAATTTCCCGTTTGGTTTCTTCGAAGTAACAGAAGTAGTTGATTAAATACCGAAAGAGTGAGATGCATTTCATGGCGGCTGAAAGGGAATCGATTCATGAGAAAAACGCTGCGAGATGAGATGCCGAGCTAGCACGCACTTGGAAGGAGCAAATCCGAGTAGAAAAATCCTTTCGACGGCTCAGACAATTTTATCAAACAATCAACACACTCGCAGAGTTGGATGTCAAAGGCCACTTCACTGACAATGTTTAAATTTAATGCTTTCAAATACGCCGACAAAGCGTTTCGCATGAAACCACTTGTCGGATGTCTCAATTCGTTCATTTCAATTTTGAACGGAATTTTTTCATTCCAATTGTCAACTATTAACGAAAGCATTGCAGCATCAACATCGAATGCCTATCGCGTGTACACTAACCGCATTGCAATGCGTTGCAACGTCATTCATGGGGCGGCGATATTGATGGACCTGTTGCAGATAACCTATTTGGTTAGTAATTATCTGTCAATTCGGATCAATGGGTCAGAGTCGGAAAGAAAACAATGAATTTTTGAAAATAAATGCCGATAATTTTATTTTATTAACTCAACTATGGCTGGCTACAGTCTATGACCTTTGCCAGCAAACAATTAATTCTCGAAAAAGGTGAAAGGAAGAAATGCTTGCTCAAGCACCGAGTTGCTTGTATAATTCAGGAACGTAGTCATCCCATTCGGCTTGATAAAAATTGGCCGCTTGTGGATTGCCCAAGGCGTATTTTCGGGCGAATTTTGCGATGGAGAATCCGCCACGGTTGTCAGCACTGCGATTGGTCAAGCGCAATTCTTCAAAATCGAGCTTGCGATGTTGTTTGTAAACCACAAACACGTAACGATGCAATCCAGTGCCTTCTGGCGGGCCGGAACCAACGTATTCGGAAAGAGTCTCGCCACTAGCGATGTCATTGCCGGGGATGTTGCCGACTAGCCAATGGTGCCACTAAAAGTCAAGAATTGCATTCAACTCCCCCGCCAATTGTCACTCTGAGTCGATCATACCTCTCTGTAAGTTGGCTCTTTGCGAGACGGTGCATCCGGATCGGTCATGCACAAAAGGTACAAATCACTTTCGTTCGAGTTATATTCGACTTTTGGGATGTCTTTGACCTGTCGCGGCTTCAATACATTGCCCAACTCGACCGAAACACCGCTTGGATAGGTGACCTTGCACACTTCTGTTGGTGTCTTTGGGATGACGTCCGGCACTATTTGATGTTCCTCCATGGCTGGTTTGATTGCCGATGCGAATAAACGAACAGTTTGCGTTTTAAGTGGATGAATAGATTTTGCGATTGTTTGCAAGGCGGTGCAGAACATTTTTGACTTAAGGAAAACGATTGCGTCTTCGCACTGATATGACAACGCAGATTGGAGAGTTCGTCTTCTCTCCACACTATCAAATCATTTGATGATGTTTTCTCTTCTCAAAGCATTCCTCGGCCATCAATTGTACTCGAAATGAGGCGAGGGCCAATTTGAAATCTCGGCCCTGGAAATAGCTTGGGACTCTTCAGAATTTCAATTAAGATCTCCTCGCTTCGAGAAAACTTTCACCGGTCTGAATTAAGATCGTCACGAAACGTACTCATTCTGAATGAGAATTGACACCGAACGAATTCAAAAATTCCGAGTGCAAATATTTACAATTTCATTCGTTTCGACTGACGTGGGCTAAAATTTGAATAAAACACTATTTTTGCAACGCAAAATGAAACCATTTTAATGAAATATTCCAATTAGAAATTAGAAGATGTAGCTCGATCAATGTTCAGTTTGAAAGAAATTGCCAGCAATGGCGTCCCCCAAGCCATAGTTTGCAGCGAATTCTCTCGCTGGGAAACCATTTCGTTGACCATATTTTTTCCTCATTTGTGTTTGCTCCAAATCATTAAAGAATCGCGATTGCCTGAATACAAGTACCACATACCGATGGAACCCTGTGGTGTCTGGTGGATCAGGCCCATTGTAGACCAGCATGGTGTCTCCCTGTCTGATTTGATTCTCGTGAATGTTCACCACCAGCCAGTGAAGCCACTAGAAGAGACGTCAAGATCACCACGCAGATCATGAATGACCTCATTTTGATACTTACCGACCTGAATTGGGGGTTTCTACGGGAATTCGCGTCTGGATCAATTACCAGCAACGTGTAGTAATCGTTGGTAATCGCAGGCCAGGTGATCATGGGTTGGGTCGCGGCTATGTGTTTATTCACACCATCTCCGGGTACAACTGCAAATGCTTGGCCGCCAAATGTCACAAGCGCTTCATGAGCTGGAGGTTCTATTCCGAGATCTTTCACAACTTCATGACTGATCAGCACCTGCTGGACTGGGGTTTGAGCACTCACATATTGACCCAACAAACACAGGAGAAGAAAGCTTAGTGAACACTTCGCAGGCATTTTCACTTTTCGATGTCGATACTGTCGAATCATCAAAGCAACTGTGTCGTTCTCGCCGAGCCTTTCCGCGAATAGCCCAACACATCTGTTTGATGTGCACGATGTCATCCATGGAATGTTGAATCATTAGACGCTCGCGTTTATATAAAAAAAAACAACATTTTCCAAATTTGAGATGATTTATTCGATAGAAGTCAGCTGATGTTCATATTAGCTGGGGGTGCTTCGCTCGGAAGAAATTGCCCGCGATGGGGGAGCTCAAGCGCCATTTTTGAGCAAAGTCTTTCATCGGAAAACCACTGCGATTGTCGTGCTTCTTCAGCATTCTGGATTGTTCGTCCAAGTCGAAGAATTTAGATTGCTCGAACACGAGAAAGATGTAGCGATGGAGACCTGACCCTTCCGGCGGAGTTGGCCGAGCGAAAGGCATTATAGTTTTCCCTTTTCCGATCTTGTTTTGAGGGATGTTCACCACCAGCCAATGAAGCCACTGCAAAATATCACCTCAAATTATCATCTTCACCAAATGCCCATCTTGAAAACATACCGATCGATGAAAGGGCTTTTCCGTAGACGGAGCATCTGGATCGATCATCACCATCGTGTAAAAACGTCCTTTGGTCCAATTCCAGCGGAGTTTCGGCGTATTCTTGACATCATTCTCTTCCAAAATATTACCCAAATTGACAGATTTCACTCGACCATGATCGGTGTATGTAACGGTCACTCGTTTGGTTGGCGAAATTTTGATAACGTCATCGACAATCTTGAAAGCGTTCATCCTCCGTTGGACAACATTGGGATGCTTGACCGGAAGAACCGTCAACACCAAACACGATGGAACGAAAATTAATAACAAAACCCGCAGCATCTTCGTTGATGTGGCCGTCGTTGAATCGTTTTGCGTCTGTTTCACATTTGTTTCGCGACAGACAATTCTTCCTTCTGAGAATCTGCCGAGAATTGTATGATTGACTTTCCAGCCGGGCGATGAGTTCATTTCGAACCGGCAGCGGTATTGAACGGTCTCAACCAGCGGAGACTTTTCAAACGTCAGCACTGGTGTTGTTTACAAATAGCGCGAAACAAAACATTCATTTCTCGACGCTCTGATTCTTGAACAAAATGCTGTTTCCAAACGACGAGAATTGCTGTCTGGCGGATGATTTCCAGCGATTGAAAGCCTCGTTCGAGAATAGTTCAGAGCGATTTCAATTCGGCGCTCGGAATGATTACTCGCGACAATTCGCTCACATTTACGCCTCGCGGCTCGGCGAGATGCGAATTTGGCTGACGGAAACTGTTGAATCGAAATGGGGTAAGTTGGCAATGGGGAGTTGGCTAACGAGCCCGGTTGAACTGATCGTTTTTCTTTCCAAAAAAGGAAGCAAATATCCGGTCAAGCGCATGGGCGATTTGAGAGAGGAGAATCCCGAACATTGCGTTCTTATTGGAACGCTCTTCAAACATCAATCGCTGAAGCCGAGCATTTTGCGAGACATTTCCGAAGAGTGTCAGCTGGCTCCGCAACCGGTTCGAGATAACTGCGTGGACGAAGCCGATAAATTGATTTTGGAAGATGAACTTCAGCGAATCACTTTGATTGGGAAGGTGGATGTGCACAGCCTCGTCACTGGCGTCGTGTGTGCTGTTCTGGGTAAGTTTTGCGATTTCATTGGAAGCGAATGAACAAATAATGTTTCCTTTTTGCCAAATCTCTCTGAAATATTTGGATCGATGCAGGAATCGATCGTAAGTACTTGAATGTAATTGAATGCACTCAGTGTTTGCCTGCACCACATCCATTTAGTCCCAATGCGTTCACTCACTCATTTCTCAAATCTCACACGTTCGATTTGAACAACCAACTCATTTTGCAATTGCTTTTGTGAATAACCCATTCTTCAGTTATCGGAAGGTCACTAACTATTTCCATCAATCGTGCAGGTTACGAGGAAGGTGACGGGAAATTTCTTGTCGAGGAAATTCTCTTCTACGAAAGCGGACCTCAAAAGCCTTTGAAAGACCTAACTACATCGCCGTTGCTGGTGCTGGTTTCCGGCTTGGATCAATCGTCGCCCGAAGACATGACCATGTCCTTGGAATTGCTGCAACAATGGATTTACGGGAATTTAGATGGCTTCGGCAGCAATCGGGACTTTGAGGCGGCGAATATCGTTCGTATAATTGTGGCGGGGAATTCGGTTCGTTCGACATTGGAAGTACGTCAACGGTCGAATCTCACACGGCAACCCGAAACGACCATCACATTGAAGGCTGTCAAAGCCGTCGATGACATTCTGGCCGGTTGGATCAAATCCTGCAACGTGGACGTGATGTCCGGCGAGTTCGATCCGTCCAATTTCATGTTGCCCCAGCAGCCGATGCATCATTGCATGTTCCCTCGATGCTCGCAATCGAAAGCTTTTCTAGGCGTCACCAACCCTTACGAGTGCGAAATCGAAGATCGCCTTATCTTGGGCACCTCCGGGCAGAATATTGAAAACATTCAGAAATTTTCGAAAATTTCCGATCCACTGGAGGCCTTGAAATCAGTACTGATCTGGAGTCACATCGCCCCAACCAGCCCAGACACCCTGCCCTGCTATCCCTACTACGATAAAGATCCGTTCATCATTTCGAACTGTCCGCACGTGCTCTTTGCTGGGAACTGTTCTGAATTCAAGACTTCTTTGCACTCAGGTGAGATCCATTGGAATGACCTAGGGATTCTTTCAGGGGAATTACAACATCTTGTCGATTCTTCCACAGGTCCCGCTGGCCAAAAGACTCGTTTAGTTTGCATTCCCTCGTTTTACAAGACCCAAAGCATTGCCGTTGTTAATTTACGCACGTTGGATTGCCAGCAGCTCAGCTTCAAGATGAAAGGTTTTGAAGAAATTGAGGAATGATTCCACCGCACCGCGTTACTTCAATTTTCCCCCCAACTCTCCCACGATTTGTATCGCTGAGTCCAAATAAACGATGGAAACATCAAAAAATCGAAATATTTCAATAAAATATTTTTTCAGTGTTTTATTATGATTCATTCATCAAATAACATGGCTCAATCAAGTGCTTACACTAAATCTAAGTCTAATTGGAATTAAAAATCACAAACATTTTTATTTAATTTTTTTTCTTTCTTTTTTTTGGGGTTTTCATCCCACTAATTCTGTGAATTTCTTTTATTTGCGTGGAAATGACTTTGAAAATTCTGAAGAATATTGTTGAGGTGTATGCAAATTGGAAGAGTTTTTAAATGTATTTTTTGGAAGAAAAAAATGGTCACTTGGTGACAGCCTTCCCGAGCCGTTTGCTCTGTAGAGGAACATTCCGTCAGAAAAATCGAGAGATATTTCTTTTGTCTGCAAAACCAAGACACCATCAAAGACAAACCACAAATAAACCGATAATTATTACATTCATCACGTTTGGTGCATATTCTTTATTTGGAATTCATAAATTTGTGCGGTTGAATTGATTTGTTCGAAAATTATCAACAATTTTTTTTTATTTGATATTCACAAGGATTGAATCTAATTTGAATGGGTTTTGATGGATGGTTGGCCGTTCGTTCTCGCACGATTGTTGAAAGCACCTTTAGGTGCTGTCCAAAGGGACCGCCGAATGGATTGAACCGCCACCAACCATCAAGTGGATCGGTGATTCCCGGTCCACATCCCACTCTGATATGTATTTAAAAAGACTTTGAGGTTTTAAAATTTGCTCATTTAAAATTTGTCGGCAAAATGCCGTAATGTACAGTGGAATTTGTGAAAAATATTTGATATAAGCCGCCGGTGATGGCGACGATAACGGCGTTATCCAACAAACCGGCCTTTGTATTTACAAGAGAAACCTCAAGAGGATGGAACAAA
>JANSTV010096934.1:0-19922 GCA_027564135.1 Lestremia cinerea
ACTTTCAAACTAAATGTCGCCCTCGAACAGTTTCATGTGAAACCAACCACAGAAGAGAGTTTGACTATTGGTGAGCCACCGATGCGACGGTGTGATGTTGGTGCTTCAGTGGTTTGTACTGTACTAAATGGATGCGTCCTGTGCCGGCGATGCTTGAAGTGCGTTCTGATGCGATTGTGAAGAGGGGTTCCAGTGAGCTTGGGGGGTTCTTAGGGGGCAGGTTTGGATTCATTTGAACTGAGTTTGGAATCCTTGGCACCCAAGGGGATGTTTGGTGGGGAGGAGATGATCGTAGAACGAGATACCTGGAAATGGAAAAAACTGGCATTGAACGCACTCACTTGAATCGAAGCAACTTTAGAACAAACACCGCGCCATTTTCGAGGGAACGATTCAAAAATTTGATGTATTCGACACATTGACATAAGCGTGCACACCGACAACCAAACTATAACATTTCTGTCAACCGACCAGCACGCATCACCGGTATTTCTCAACGAACCGCCGAGCCAGCAGACATTTCGTAAGTGAAATATTCAATTTGTCATTTGTGTTTTTGACTTTCATCGCATCAGTCGATTTACTTTCCGATAATTCGCATTGAATATCATCAGCGTTCCCAAGCATTTGGTGATCGACAACCGTTTTAATTGTTTTTATTGTAAACTTCAGCTTCAAACACCGTTTGCCAGTTGACAAATCACAACCGAAACGAGCAACGCTAAAATGGCATCGTTAACAAAAAAGGCAAAAGGTAACAACAATTCGTTTGTTTTTGAATCTTCGTTGTTCGTTCAACTTGTTTTTTTTTCGTTTCGAGAGTTCGTCATTTTGTTTGACGAGTCTTGTCAGTTTGATTTCATTGAAATTCAATTGTTTGGTGATTTGTATCGTTTCAGATGAAGGTCTCACCGATGTTGAATCCGAAGCCCTGGAACAAGTAAGTTGAATAGTTGCCTCTGCCTTGCGTGCTGGTTACTCATCACCTTCCATTTCCAGATCGACGCTTGCCAAAATGAAATCGACGCGTTGAATGAAAAAGCGTCCGAGGAAATTCTTAAAGTCGAACAAAAGTTCAATAAACTGCGAAAACCGCATTTTGAGAAACGTAACGACATTATCAAACGCATACCCAACTTTTGGGTGACAGCGGTAAGTGTGCGAGTTGCGATCGGTTGTTGCTGATTCATCGCAACTAATTGGGTTTTATCACATTTCAGTTTATAAATCATTCTCAAATCTCCGGCATTTTGGAGGAAGAAGAAGAAGAGTGCCTACATGCTTTGACGAAATTGGAAGTTGAGGAATTTGAAGACATCAAATCGGGCTATCGCATCAAATTCCATTTCGAAGAGAATCCATATTTCGACAACAAATCATTGACCAAGGAATTCTGTCTGGGCGGCCAGGCGGGACCGGTGTCGAATAGTACGGTGATCAATTGGAAAGAGGGCAAAGATCTACGCAAATCTCAATACAAACAGCAACAAAACTCGAACCGACGAAAGCGTCATTTGGAATTCAAGACATTCTTTGATTGGTTCTCCGACAACAGTGACCCGGTCAACGATGAAATCGCCGAATTGCTGAAAGATGACATTTGGCCGAATCCGTTGCAGTATTATTTGGTCCCAGACATCGAAGTGGAAGCTGAAGAGAATGAGAATAGCGGTGAAGAGTATGACGAGGAAGAGGCAGTGGATGAGGAGGAAGTCGAAGGTGAGTGACCGCAAGCCGCACGCGAAAAACCCCCAACTGACTCTTTCCCCTCTTCTTCTTTCAGATGAAGCTGATGATGAAGACAAGTAAACTGTTGGATGCCGTCATCATCAAGTGAATCAACCGACTAACTTTTGAATAGTTTTTAAGACAAATCAATTAACTTTCTTCGTTTATTCCGACATTTTTCGGAACAATTCTTGATAACTCTCCTTTGCAATCCTTCTCGAAAATGATTCTCGACTTTTAGATGCAATTTTTCTTTTCCGAATCGTTGCGGATATTATTTTTTTATTCGATTTAAGTTTTGTTGCCTTGAATGCATCACTTTATCGCGTAGGAACGAGATTTCAATGAGCTCGTACGTTCACACTGTACTTGATCATTTGATAACACAATAATAAAATTGAGACACAAAAAATAAATGGAAATTTTCTTTGCGATTTTTTTGGAATCTTCCGAACTTTTGATGTGATCTTCAGAGTGATCTTCAGAGTGATCAAGGCTGTTTGAGATGTGCCAAAGGTGACCACAAGGCTATTCGACATATGGCTGTGGGTCATCAGCATCATGATCATGACTCTTTACCAGGTGACTGGGCCTATTGAGCGCGTTATGGCTTCAAAGGGTGACTGTGTCAGCGTCTCCAACAAAACAGCCCAATCGACTCTAAGGTCTTTGCTGGGGAAGGAACTGATAAGAAAAAGCCTCGAGATTGCCGTCCATTAAGCGATTATCATTTTATTCAGTAGGTTCGTTGAATGAGGGGAGGGGCCCCGCAAAGGGAAAGTTCAATACAATCGATAATAATATCTTCTCTGATGATACTTCGGCGTATTTTGAGAAAATACAAAATTCATATCCGCAATCGTTCTTCAACAAAAATAAGGGAAAAAATATACCAAAAAGAAGAAACAATTCAATAAAAAAAGAAACGAAAAAAAAAATGCATTTGATATGAAGTCGATTACTCCGCGACCAATCGAGTTGAAAAACGTGCAGCGTCTAGCTGTAGTTGATGTAGTTGGCATTGCACTCTTGCCGCAAATACACGATGCGATTGAAAACCTTGATGGCGGAGCCCATATTCAAACCCATGACCTTGATCATGTCCGCCTGTCGAAGGGAGAGGAATGCGACCCCGTCGATATCGTGTTCGACAAATATCGGTTTGAGCATCGAGCAATTGGGCAGTTGCGACACAAAATCTGCCACTTCATCGACGGTCCAATTGAGAGGGTTCTTTCGCGTGGCTGCCAATTGAATAGAACGCAACGGTTGCATTTGAGACAGCCACTGAGTGTGAACCTTTGAAAGTTGGTCGGAATTGTCGAGCAGGAATTGCGTGGACACCTGCAGTCGCCGGAAGAGATCCACGTCCTTGGGATCCATCGTCAGCAGTTCGCTAGGCGTGAACAGCGATTGTAGCGATTTTTGTGCTGGTTGCACACCAACCTCGGTGCCGTAGCGCAGATAACCGCCGTGGCTTTGAGCTAACGCGAGATTGGGCTGCTTGCGTTCGACGCGATTCGGCAGAGGTTTGTCGTTGGTCACCCAATTGCTCGGCTCGTACGGGCATTCATCGCGCTTGCTGTGCTGTGTGTTGTAAACGTGTTTGCCGTTGCCCAGACCAGGGCAGCCAGCGATACCGCAAGAGTTTGTGGCCGAGCCGCCTTTGACGGGTGGCGGATCAATTGGATGGCCAGTCTTGCGAGCCCAGTTTATGGGATGAATGTCGGGACTATCGTCGTCCACCCAGTATGCATAGGTCTCGGGCCATCCCAGGAATAACACTTTGATTTCGTATTCGTCGACCATTGTGATTGTGGCTGGGCGAATCAGCGAAGGGTTCTTCTTGTCCACAACCTCAAGCTTCATGCCAGGCGTGAAGCCAATGGGGTCTCGAGTGCAGAAAGCGTACGCTGGTACTGGTTCAGATCGGGTGCAGCGAAGGTAGGAGGTCCAGGTGAACGGTGGATTCTTCAAACCTGAGGAGGAAAAATCGGGTCAAGCGCCTTGTGGAAGGTTGCATGGCAGCTGGAAACGTACCTGGGGGTTCTGTAATCGAATAGCCATTCTGATCGTGCCAGTTGATTGGGTGGATGTATGGCGATGTTATATCCGTCCAGTAGTTTGATGAGTCCGACATGCCGTCGAAAATTATCAAAATACGATTGTCGATTACGTCGCCGATGGTCGCAACGCAGATCTTTCGCGTGTCCTTGATGTCATCCGCTTCCAATTTCATGCCGATTTTGAAGGGATTTTGATTAGTCGTCTGCGAAAAGAGAGAGAATTTCTTAGAGATTTCCTTGGACGAGGTCCATCTTCCGCTCTTACCGATGAGTTGAGATGCGTGAAGCATTCACGAGGTGCTGCCTTCGCCTTGGTCGCCGTCAAATACGCATTCCAATTGAATGGAGGAGCCCGTGCAGACAGACTTCGTCTATTCGGCGGTTGCAGTTCTCGGGCGGTCTTTGCACACCACCCTGGCGGGAAGATATCCATTGAATCGGCGTTCAGCCAAAAATCGTATGCGCTGGGGTAACCGTCAAAGTGCAGCTTGATGCGATAACCGCAAGTCTCAACGATTGTGCACACGCAGAACAAGGAGCAGTTCTGCGGATCGATGGCTTCGAGCTTTTGGCCGGCCGAGAAGCGATTGATCGAGCTCGGGAAAGGATTGAAAAACAGCTGTACTTGTGCCGCTTGCTCTGATTGGTTGACGGCGCCATCATTTGCTTTGGCCACGCCACGGAAGTAGGATGACCACGTGAATGTCTCGTCCACGTCGTTCAAACGGAAGGTGGCCGAAGATGATTTGGCCGCTTTCAAGTCACCGCGCGTCACGGCCGAACAATCACCTTTCCGATTTTTGATTGCGATCCGAATGAGCTCACGGTATTCCTTCGAGTGGTACTCGTGAGGTTTCTTCGATTGGCCCAGCACACGTGAGCCTTCAATACGATCGATGATGGAGTCGAAGCAACCTTTCAAATCCCCGTGGCCGCAGGAACTTCTCGATTCACCTTCGTCATCGCTGGGGGTATCTCGCAACTCGACCATTCCGAATTCATTTCGTTCAAACTTCAAATGGGCATTCGGCAGGAATGCCATTTGACGGTTCCAAAGCAACGACCGATTCAATTCAGAAGAGCATGGCATTCCAGATGCACCAGCCGAGGACATGCCCTTGAATCGATTGGCATTCGACTTGGCGGTCAGCGGTTCTCCGCTAACTTTCTTCTTGGAACCTCCATTTTGTGAATCATCGAAATTTGATCGTCGCTTCAATGAGCGGCCACTGTCCGAGGGCTCAACGCTCATGTGATCCTTTGCCAGCTTATCGATGTCCATGTAGAGTTCACAGTCGTCGTCATTCACTCCTGCAAGGGATCAACGGGGTGAAAAACAACCCAATGAGTGAAACCAAATACGGGAAATACTTACTGTATTCCGGAAGAAGGGTGGATTCCAAGAGGTCGTTCAGACTGTTCCATTCCACTTCGCAGTCTTTTTCTGGCTTGGGTCGATTGGCTCGCATCGCCTTGACAGCGGCGAGATTTTTCTGCGCCGCAACATCGCTCATTCTGCCTCGTTCCATGTTCTCTCTGAAGCGTGACTTCAAATTCAGTCGTCCGGTCAACGATTTGGACCGAATCGCTCGTCGTGGACTGTGCTTGATTCGATCGAGAGTGGTCTTGCGATGTTCCATCGCGCCTTTGCTGGTTTGCTCCATAAACATCTTGTATAATTTGGCTCGATCACTCATGGCGGTCGATCGATTGGCCGCTTTTGAGTCATTCGCTGTAGCCTTGAATGTCGCTGAGGTTGTGACCTTCGAAGCTCCGGAAGAGCTTGCAGTCGTGGCCTTGTCCATGACTTTGATGGGGCCTTTGAGATCCGATAGTTGACCATTCAGAATCTGAATGGTCGATTGGGATGATCCGACAACGGACGATGTTGACGATGAAGACGATGTAGAATCAATCTCGATCGCTCGAATTTTGCCGGGTTTCGGTTGCAATGGAGGTGGCGGTGGGATAGTCGTTGCTGGTGACGAGGCCCGAGAGGATGGGGCCGATGAAGAAACCGCCTTGGGATTAACCGATTTCTGTCCGTTTGCGATTTGACTCGCTTTGCTCTTCTGCACACGTGCAATCGTCGTTGGATTCAAAATGGTGGCCGAGGATTCGGATGTCTTGGGATCTTTGGCCAATTTAGATATTGACGGTTGAGCAGTCGGGTCTGGACGTCCTTCAGACATTAGAGTCGTTTTAACCTTCAAAAATGATTGTGGCTTCAGTACTTTTGGGGCGAGCGCAGTTGGTGAACTCAATTCTTCGCTGCTGGCAATCGAATCACCAGCCGGCAATTCGATGGGAGTCGGTCGCTGGGCCGACAACAGCGATGGCTGCAATGTTCTATGACCTGGCGAAGCAACTACGGTCTTTGACACTTTTTTCAAAATGGTCGTTCTGCACTGACTCAACATGATGCTTACTTCGGCTTTGCTTATCTGGCTGCCAAGGTCCGTTTTCGTCTGCTGCAAAGAAGAAAATGAAACAATGCATTCGAATTCGAATCAGTCTGAAATCGAGGACTTACCACTTTTTTCATTTCTCCGGCGTCAGATGATGATGCGACCGCTCCTGTTTTAAAAGTCAACAATTTCAGCGCGTCATCCGTGTCTTTCTTTGTGTTTTCGGGGACAGTCGCAGGCAACGAAGTTCTCAAATCGGCCACCGGATTCGTTTTCAAAATGGAATTATTCGTCGACGGCACAGCTTTTGCTGTGAGAATTTTGATTCTCGTCAAATTCGATGGGATAACGTTAGAAGCATCCGCGATCACCACTGTAGACTTGGTGGGAGTAGTTAGATCAATCATTGCCGGTTTTGTTACTTCGGGGGTTGTCACTACAATTGGGACGATCTTTGCACCGGCATGCGATGTGATGGCAGTGATTTTGGGTCTCATCGCTGAGCTAAGCGTCACATTCGGCGACAGTTGGAGGGGCTTCGTGAGAACGTGACCTGGCACGTTCGTAGATGTTGGTTTTGAAATGACTCCCGGATATTTGTTGAGAATGTTGCGGCATACAACTGTGTGTTGCCCGATTTTGGTAGTCACAATGGTCGGACTGAGCGGTGCTCCCGCTGTCGTAATCGCCTTCAGCGCCGATGAAGCGTCAACGGGATTTTTAAGTTTGACCTCCATTGAAATTTTCGGTTTAACGGGTGGAACCGTTGATGCAGTCGTAGCTTGTACACGAATGATTTTTTTGTATTCACCAGCAGATGAAACCGTTACAGCCGCTGCAGACTTATTCGCGGCTTTCATCACGGCTGCTGTGGGATATTTTACGATGGAACGCTGTCGAAACACCTCTTGTAATTGTTCATTCGATTTACCAATGGCTCGTCCACCATCCGCCTCCGATTCGTCGTGTATTTCAACCACCTGAAATGCGAAGCCAACGTTAGTTTCTCGGAAGGAAATCGAGGGGCGCCAGCGGTGAAAAGGACAACCGTTGAGACGCGCCGGCGGAATGGAAATTTTTGCACCCAGCAAAAACCTGCCCCGACCCTCAAAGAGCCGACACAGATCGCCCCCGCCAAAAATCCAATCGATATTTTCCACTTGATATCGCAAACGTTGCGCGTCGTACGCTCACCGAACGTCACCATGCAAATCGACTCAAAGCACCTGACTGCACCAGCGCGATTCGCGACATCGATCATCACGCCTGAAAACCCAATCCCCAAACATAACGAATGGCTCGCAATGCAAACGAAACATTCAGTCCCCGGGTGACCTCGAGCTTGCCGAATGAGTTCCAAACGATGCACACGATGCATCCGAACCGATTCCACGAATGTTTGAGTGCGTTTGCAGAAATGCAAATCGAAACGAGAAAAATCTAAACAAATCACGAATTCGATGTAAAATGGTACTTGCCTCGTGTCCCTCTGGATCCATCGTTGCCTCGATGCTCGCTTGGACGCCGAGAAGACAATTTTTCGTCGGAAAATATTTTATTTTATCTTGGTGTGTCCTTCTGTTTGAGTTCGAAAGAATAGCGGCCGTAGTCGACTATCAAAAGTGTTTCACTTTGACGTAACTGGTTTGTATAAAGCGTAAGCAGCCCTATCGAGGACCGCTGTGGTAATGCGGTTCATTCAGCTCACGTTGCGACCGCTCCGTTCTCTCGTCGATCAACAAGAATGGCCTGTGTTTAGGCGGAGGGTGAGGTATTCAGCTGAATGCTTGCCGTCAAGGAACCCACTTTGGCCTCTATCCGTGATTCGGGGGCAATTTCATTTACCAGACGCATGGCCCGGCCACCGTTCTCAAACGGTCGGTAATGCAGCACAGTCCAAATGTCAAATCACAAGCAAAACCGATTCTCGCGCTCGCAGTCATTCAAATGTCACTTTGATGCATCGATTTTGATTGTTTTGTTGCGTTCGTTAGAGTTTCAATGAAAAAACTGATCGAAACGATTTGAGATTTGTGTTTTAAGACGATTCCGTTGTTTTGGCACGTGCGAGTGCAACGAATGCGCGAGATGTCTTCGGCCCAGGAGCACCGACAGGCAATCATTTTGGAGAACATTCCGAAATTGTTGAAATCCTTAACGGGATTCAATGTGAGTACCCCAGCAGCCCTGCGGTCAATCGCCCAGAAATTCAATCCCGCTCCCCCCACAGGAAGGAGACGAGAATTATGTGCTTTGCGAGAACTTCGCCTTCGGAAAGATCACCACGCATCGCTACTTGACCGTGAACAGTCATGAGATACGGCGCCGGATTGACGGTTTGGCTGAGCGGTTCATTGCGGCAAATTATGCGAAATACGCTGATCGATTGAAGGAGCTCTGCAAGACGCTGGTCACGGATCCAATATGCGCCGAGCATTACGAGACGGATGTCCAATGGAGCATTCTGAATCTGCTGTTTGATTTGTCTGTAAATCCAGTGGCTGCCTTGCGAGAGAACAAACACAAGATCAAACTAGCTGACACGGAGGGAAACGATGAGCAACGCCTCAAGGCGGAACGGGAAAGGCAAATGAAGGCGCTGATTAGCTCACTGATTCAAACCGGTGCTGGTGATGATGTTCGAATGAGCGACGGTGGAGAGTCAGATCTCAGTGTGAGTTCTGGTTCAAGTGTGTGCCGCTGTAGCGAACTAACACAGCTGTTGGATTTCAGGAATGGTCTGACGATGAAGAGAATGAGGAGGAGAAGATCTCTGAGCTAAATGATCAGCTGGCGAAACTGACCACGGCAGCGGCGTCAAAGACCCCATCACCCGTGCGAATCGTAACGCAGTTGGAACCTCCACAAAAGCCGCTTCACTTTGTCGAATTCGACTCGACAAAATCCATGGACTGGCTCCAGAAGAACGTTCAGCATTCCTGGTGGTCCAACGCGGATTTTCGCACTCCAATCTCCAGCACATTCCCCGCATCGAATTTCTGCGAGATTTTCCAGAACCGTTTGGCCGCCGTTTCGGGAGGTTTGGTGAAAATCGACCAATTTTCCACGATCTCCGAGTGGTGTTTGCTTCGAGAGATCGTTCTGATGTTTCTCATCGACGGCGATGCAGAAAAGAGCCAACCGGTTGCGAGCAAATTCTTTTCGATGAATTTCGAAGACGAGAAGATCACTGTCAATGAGAATGTGTCGCTGACGAGCGTCACCATCGAGGGAATTCAAGGGATTCTGGGCGAGTACGTTGGCTACATGACGATCGTGTTGCGGCTAAGAAGCTTTCTGCGAAGAGTTTTCCAACCGTCGATGGATCATCCGCCACCGCATTCGTTTGAATGCTACGCGACGGGCATTCGGGATTGTTTGAAGCCATTTTTGGATTTTCTGCTCGCAAAGGAGGCGGAGGTGATGCAGCAGGACCCGCTGAAAATAATCACCGTTGTGGGTTTGCTCAACGAAATCAAACCGCATTTTCGACTGCTCGACCATTTGCACGACATCCATCAGGCGGTTTGTGTGGATTTCACGCGGTACCCAGGTCCGTTGTGCTGACTGAATCTCAAGGGCTTGCATTGAACTGTCTTCTTTAATTTCAGCCCACATTTGCTCGATGCACCTTCTAGCCGGTCTCCTTGGAAAAGTCACCGCAGCACCGAGTGCGGTGCATCTGAATTTGGCGGCGAGCTTGTTCCTCCAAGCGGTCAAGTATTATCTTTATCTCATCGGGAATTGGTGGAACAATGGCCGATTGGACGATTGGCGGGAGGAATTTGTGGTTGAGCGGTAAGAGGACCCACCAGCATCCCCCAGGGCAACAGCTTTAATCCTCCTTTCATTTCCAGAACTACTTCTGAGGAATCCACGGTCATCAAACTTCGCCCGTTGAACGTCTCGGCAGACGAGGAGGGAAGTGAAGATGCCATCCTGAAAACGATTCGAACGAGCGAATTCATTCAAATCCTCTGTGATAACTCGCTGGAGACGGGCTACGTCATCAACATTCTCTACCATTTGGATCGCATCACCGAAGTGAAGCGAGAATATGACCGAAAGTTGGAACGAGACCAAAGCGACCAGGACTTGTTTGAGAATCTCATGCAGCAGGTGTTGGCTGAGGCGAAGAGGCTCGTGAATGATCGTAACGTTGACAACGCCAGTGATGACGGTGTACACCGAGACATCAAGGTGGTTGAGAAACCATCGAATTTGAGTAAATTTTGCGACGATTATTTGACCGATGGCAACCCACTGCTTTACATGGTGTTCGAGGACTGCATTCGAAACATCCAAAATGTTCAAAAGGAGGCAGTAAGTGAGCCGCTGGAGGGAACTCCCCGAAATGCCTACGATTTGTTTGAAACGTAAGTTCATCCAGAAATGACATCTTGCTTGAATTCTTCTTCACTTCCGCCGTTTTTTCAGTCTTTCAAAAATCACGGGATTCCATCTTCCCTTCGAAATATTGATCACAACGGCGCTGCAGCAAATCCTGAAAACGCCGATTGCCATCGCAAATGTCAGTGTGTTGCGAATGTACAAGGACGAGTACAAGGTGCTGGACCACATTCGGAACCTCCAGAGGGTCTATCTGCTGGGCGCCGGCGATTTGATGTTGACTTTCTATTCGAATTTGTTCAAGCAGGTGAGTTGCTCGTCAGACTTCCAGAGGATCTCGGAATTAACCATCAACACCATTTCCCCCCAGATGAATACCGGCGTCCATTGGAGCAATCCGTATTTGCTGACCGTTCAGTTGGACGGGATTCTGAGCTCAAAGTATCCCGAGATGAGTTCGTTGTTTAGCATTCAACTGGCCTCGACCATTTCTCATGAAAAACAAGTAGGTTCGGAGAGTTGATGCGAGCTGAGATGGAATCTCATCAGGCATTTTTTCATTCCAGCCGCTCGATGCCATCAAAGATTTGACCGTCAGCTACACCATTCCCGAATGCACTCGAGACGTCATCCACAAGCGAAACCTGCGAAAGTACAACGCAGGTGAGTGTCCCCTTGTGTTTCTCCTCCAAGAAAAGTGACTTTCAATCCGTCATCTCTTGTAGCCTTTCGATTTTTGTTGGAAGTCAAATGGGCTTGTTGGACGCTCGAAACGTTACGCTTCCCGATCGCCTACAAGAAATGCCGCCCGTACCGCCAGCTAAACATGGTGGACTTTGTCTTCAAGCGACTGGCTTTGGTGCGAAACTGGGTGATGTACTCGATTCAGTGCATCCACTCGCATCTCATGACATTGGTTTGCCAATCGATGGGTCAGCAATTGAGCAAGAAAGTTCAGCAGGCGGAATGTCTGCGAGACATCATCGACATTCACGATTCGTACATCGATGCGGTGCACGAGCATTGCTTCCAGAAAAGCGTCGACGGGAAGATTCGCAAAGGCATCGAACAGTTGCTGAATTTGGTGTCGGTGCTGAACGATGAGTGGAACAACATCGCTTCGTTGAAGCAAAACGAATATGGTTGCGACAGTGAGGGAGACGAGGAGGACGGTGCCACTTTCGACTTGGAGAACGCTGTATCACAGGTGACCGCCATCGAGACGACGTTCATCAATTGCCATTGTCTCATCGCCGAAGTGCTTAGCTCGGAGGTTTACACCAAAGATCGAGTTGAATGTAAGTGTTCCGCCCGCAAGCGAATGAACGTTGCTACAGCGTCGATTCCTTTCGTTTCAGTGTCAGCCCTCTCTGCAGCATTCAACTGCAGCTGTCCTTGGTGATTTTTTTTTTGTAAAAATATTTGTCGAATTTGTCTCAACAAAAAACTAATAAAAATCGTTTGTTTGACGAAAGAGAATGAGAATCAACAACAGAATTTATTCTTCAGCAAACATGCAAACAAAACGACTTTCAAAATGGCACAACTGAAAAGCGGCTTCTAGCTTCGTTCATCGTAGTCGGAATCGTCCACTTGTCTTTGGCAGGATCGTACTCCTCGACAACGTCGGAAATGAGTGCGACACGATTCGCCTCATCGAATTGCACCCAAGCCGGTAAAACTTTGGCTTGCCGGCTTTGTCGAAAGCGGCGCACGACTCGATTGGGTCGGGGCTCGTGACCGTTTCCAAGTCAATTGGATTCCTCCAACATTAGATATCCAAAACATTAGAGACAAAGTCGAAATCAGTCCTCGAAGTGCCAAATCATCAAAGGTTTCATTGGATTCGCTCCTCCTCGGGAGGAATAACCAGGTCGTCTCGTGACAGCACCTTTTCGGAGGAACTCGGAACACTTCTCGATTACTTGGGGGAAATCAAGCCGACGCGCTGCAGCCAGCATGTCGAACGCATTGAACGCCGTCAGAACGATCTTGCCGGAATAGCAAGAATCGATCAATGGACGCATCCCAACCACGCTTTCGTCCGCCGATCCCTCCCGAAAATTCGATGTCAGCATCCTTGCGAAAACGTCGCTGGACGCAGCGAGAGCGAATCGATGGGTTGGCAACCTGCAAGAATCACGGTGTCACTCACTTCACGGAATCGCTAAACTTTTGGAGGAACAAACCGGTTGTCACCGACAATCAGCTCCACATCACACAGCGCCTTTTCTGCGTACATCGCACCCATTCTTTTGAGAGATTTCTCCGAATGATTGTCCAAAACGAAGCTATTTTCGATTTAAAAAATTTGCAAGCTTTTTCAATTGAACCGCCAAAAGCAAAGAAAACAAAAGACAGCTGATTTGACAGGTCAACGAGATTTGGCTTTCAAATGTCATAACCGAATCGAGCGCAGTGGTGGCGGGTTATTCGCCCACACGACGAGTGAAAAAAAACATTTACGCTGGCCGCCGATGGAAGTCCGTTGTGGGTTTGCTCAACGAAATCAAACCGCATTTTCGACTGCTCGACCATTTGCACGACATCCATCAGGCAGTGTGTGTGGATTTCACGCGGTACGCTCAACGGAAGTTACTCCTTGAGCTTCTCTGCACGATTCTGTATGCTCGCTTTTTCTCAACAAAAAAAAAACTAATAAAATTGGTGTGTTTTTCTCCGTAAAATTTGATTTCCACCGTTTTCATTCTCCCGCCGAGCGGAAACACACAACATTTCCTCTCGAAGCAGCGACGAGAGTCCCATTCGGCACTTTGTTTAATCGAAAATCCGACTTTTATGGTTTTCCTCATCGCATCCACCCGACAGCGTTGCCGCCGAACGGGAATGTTATCACGAGCTCGCTCCTCACAACGGAAGCCATAATTTCTCCCCTGACTTTCATTTTGTCGCAATAAAACATTCGATGATGAGAATTTCATTGCAGATTCGTTGCGAGTTGTTTGATGAATTTTTGATGAATGCATCAGCGGCCAAATGCTGCGAGGCGAGCCAGCTTTTGCGAACTATGGCAAACCCATGAATGAACTTGGCACGACAAAACAGTAGAAATTCTCATTTATCGAAACGAAACCAATTGAATTGAATTACCTTACATTGAATATTAAAATATGTCAATGGGAGTTCCGCAAAATTGAGAAAATACTGAAATGGAAATGAATATTCATTGCAATTGTTATGGATGCGATCCCGAGAAACGACACAATACAAGCGACCTGGAAAATTGAAAATCATTTCGAGTGGTCGAGGCAATTACTCGGAATTGGAATTGCGATCCATTCGAAATGGTGGAATTATATCGATTCGCTTCGTTGGCCGCCTTTGCTCGATAAATTTGGTTCTTAATAATCTTGCGTGCTGCGGACAATTGTGATTGCATTGCTTTGTTTCATCAAAGCGATATCAACTGCCGGAATCATAGCGGCAGCCTCCACCGCCTTCACAAGGCCCACATTTAGGAAATGACCGCTCGAAGCAGCTGAGTACGATAGTTACTTAATCGAGATTCATCTCTGGAATGGGCAGCACAATGATTTTACGGCAAAGTAACTCGAGACTGATGCATTGTCTGGGAGCTTGCTTGCATCGCAAGTGGCCTGCAGTGGGTATCCTCAACGAATAGCTCAACAATGGACGACTAAATCGACCCAAATGCAACAACAAATCAGAGGCTGAAGCGAATTAACTGGCGCCAACAATAGTGCAATATTTCGAGCTTTCACAACCATTGAGGCTCAGTGACTGAGCCCACCATTTGTTACCCAATGACGCCTACAATCATTTGGAAGATTCGAATGGGATTCTAATCCGAATTGAAGAAGCGATTGTAATCGAAGCTTTGATTCAAATCGAGATCGAGCTGGTTCCTCGAATAGAGCGATCCCGGAAAATCCAAGAATTCGCTGTTTTGACGACAAGAGCTTTCCACCACACCATATCGATATTCCGCAAATCGACGAAACAGAATACGCCAATTCAATCGCAAACGCTCGTGCAGCGACAATTCCAATAAAATGTTTTTCTATTATCCGCCTCGTCGCATTGTGTTGATGTGGTTTTCTATTCATGCGACGATGACGGCATCAACGCAAGGAAAATCATGAATAAATTACTCATAAATTGAATGCGAGAAACAACAATCAATTGTGTGTCGAGAAACCCTTTCAATTGTTGACAAACACACAGCACAATTCCAAGTGGAAAATTTGCATGCGAAGTAGCTGGGGGCGAGGAGAAGAGTCGAGAGGCAGAGACGAAGACAAGTGGGCTCTCGGTTTGCGAATTCACAAGTTGTCGTCGGAGATTAGCCAGCTGCTTGAAATCAATTCCATTTCGGATTACACGCCAATCAACTGGATCGAAGACACTGCAAACAGAGATTGCTTTACGCAAATGAATTCCCAATCGAATCGGTGATTTTGCGTAAGCTTTCCGTTTGACCGACGACTCAGCGCTGTCAGACAAAGTCCTCACAAAATCAAATATTGATATTTGCATTGTTTTCGAAGTGAAAGTGAAAAAAAGGCGAAGAGCGCCGACGATTGAATGAATAAAATTGGATTCTGTAATTCCAACGGTGTGCATCCTCTTCGAACGGCCGTCATGCGTCGATCGATTCAAGTGGTGTCGATGAACGGATGAGACACCGCCATTCGGAAGATTGATTATCTGTTTGGGATGCGATTTCGAGGTTTTCAATTGGCTGTGGGCGGACCTCTAGATCTCTTTCTCATTTTCCGTCTGCGAATCTAAGACTGAACGACACCGCATGTCCATTCTCACGCGATAAGAGCAGACTTCAAGGTAATTGAGCGACTTAACTCGACAATGTCGTTCACAAGCCCATCAAATTGCACCGACATTGTGGCGAAATATTAATTTTATCGCGTGTGACGATTAACTAAGTTCTTTATTTAGCAACGCAACTGTTATTTCGACGCGTGCTTATGACTGCGTTGCTTTCATAACATTGACGTCACACATTGTTCCATTTCGTGAAGAAATCGAAGGAAGGTTGCCTAAATGTCTGCGCTTTGGTCAGTCTTGGGTTCAATCGACGATCGATTTCGTTGCGAGCATTCGAAAACAATGACTCATTACGCTGTCAACGCAGAATCGTGCGCTTACAGTTGATCGACAGAACGAAAATTGTGTGCCGTCGTTCACCTTGGATGGGTCTTTAACGGCAAACGTCGTCGATCGCACAAATCAATCAAAATCGTAATTGGTCGGCGGTTCGAGAACGGTGCGTTGAAAGAAAATCGTTTTTGTGCTGCTGTCATTGTCTCAGCTACTGTTGCAGCGATTCAGCGATTGCGACAGAGTCAACGCGACGACAATTAAACCAGTTGGTGACGCGCCATTGTTGTTACCGAATGGCTAAACTTCCAGTTTTTGATTTGTTTTTCATTTTGAAAATTCATCTAAAAATAACCTGTCAAGTGTTAGGTCGAATGGTCTGATCTTCGATACGGTAGCCAGTTAGCTTTGACGGAGATTGGCGTTGCGATTTCGAGTGTCGTTGAATATTTTCTCACCGGTGGGTGGTTTCGTTGTGCGGCTTCTGGTTCTTGGAACGACGCGATCGTCTTCTCGCCTCAAGGGAGGAATGGCCGATTCGCCAGAGACGACTCAACACTGATGATTGAAAGTCAATGGTAAAACGCCTTAAATACGATTCATCGAAATGCGAAAATAAACGCAATGACCGGCATTGACAACAGACGCCGTCAAGACTTTGATAATTGGTGTCTGGTTTAATTTGGAACGGTCAGTCGACGATTCATTTCGTTTTGAAGAAAAAAGCACTTGAGCGAATTCCCAACGAAAGTGGCTGCCGGCATTTGCAGTGTGGGTCGATTTCGGCGCTGTTTCCAGGGAGAAGTCAAACGGAAACAATTGCCTTCGAATCGAAGAATGACGAAGAACACATCTTGTCTGCCAGCGGAAATGGCATCATTGAAATTCAAACGGTATTTCGAGTGCATAGCCGAAACCACGAAAGCACATTTCATTAATGAGTTGTTGATTAGTTAGTTAATTTGATATGCTTGTGTGCGAGTATGTGTGTGCCACATCAGTCGAGAACACTTGAGTCGTGCAGGCGATTGGGCGTGTTTGCAAATGCTATTTAAATTACCACAACGAGACAAACTGATGGCTTGAATATCGTTTATACAAATTGGCTGATGTTTGGTATCGTGTTTGATGACATTATCAACGCATCGGTTTGGATTGTGCGATGCGGTGCCATTTGCTTTGATTTCGGAGGAGGAAATGCGAGGAAATTTGAGAGGATTTCGAGATGAAGAGCGGGTGCTGGGAGGGAATCTATGGCAGGGGGTGGGTGCTCTTGCGGGCTTAATTTCTAAGCAATGCAATGAATTTCGGGTCAGATGCTCTGAAGAAAGCCAATTTGCTCTGTGATTATTCAATCTTCCTCTGCATTTTCCATCCATAGTGAATGACTGCCCTTGCATGTGTCACTCGCATCGTTTTCCATGAGTGGCTTTGAATAATTCTGCGGGACACGAGCTCGCATCAGAGTGGCCTAGTTGGTGCTGACATTGTTGCGCTCTTGTCGCTGGCCATAACTCAATTACGAATGTTTGATCAGTGGACGGGCTGTGGCATTTTCAAAAACAAACCTTTCAACGAACTCTGATCGGAAATGAGCTCTTTAAATTGCATTTCTGTTACCATCCAGTGAGCGCTGCATACGAACCGAACTCTTCATTTGAAACTAGAAAGTTTACCCAACAGATTTGCGAGACGAAAAAAAAGGTCTTTTCTCTCCCGAACTCCTTACCTCTGTATTTGAATCGAGTGATGAATTCGGGTCGACGAGCTCTCTTCAGCACGTAAATTGCTCTTGAGTGCGTAAACTAGTCTTGAGCTGATGAATGATGGAAAACTAAATAAATAAAATGAAATAATCCGAAACATTAGAGACAAAGTCGAAATCAGTCCTCGAAGTAACATATCATCAAAGGTTTCATTGGATTACCCCCTCCTCGGGAGGAACAACCAGGTCGTCTCGTGACAGCACCTTTTCGGAGGAACTCGGAGTACTTCTCGATTACCGTTGACGCGCTGCAGCCAGCATGTCGAACGCATTGACCGCCGTCAGCTCGATCTTGCCGGAATAGCAAGAATCGATCAACGGACGCATCCCAACCACGCTTTCGTCCGCCGATCCCTCCCGAAAATTCGATGTCAGCATCCTTGCGAAAACGTCGCTGGACGCAGCGAGAATGAATCGATGGGTTGGCAACCTGCAAGAATCACGGTGTCACTCACTTCACGGAATCGTTAAACTTTTGAAGGAACAAACCGGTTGTCACCGACAATCAGCTCCACATCACACAGCGCCTTTTCCGCGTACATCGCACCCCGTACCCCGTACATCTAAAGCCTCCAAACAGAGATTCCTCGAATTTGTCTTGACAACAGAAAACTATCTTTTTTCTGATTGTTTTCGGGAACTTCTCTTCTTGTTAATTTTTTTTAATCTAATTTTTCTTAAACAAAGCCCCAAAACTTAACTGCCGAAAACCGACAAAGGCCTTCGTTCATCGTTATTGTTGGTTTCTGGTTTCTCTGCTCTGGACGCGTGCTTCGAGAGGGAGCTGGCCACAGCGACAGCTGCTAATCGAAGCGATTTGAAAATGAATTGAAATTTAGATCCTTCCATTTTCCGGAGTAGAACCGAAATTTATGTTTTGCCATGTTTCTGTTGCTGGATCGAATCGCTCAACAGGTTCCATGTAGGCTATGGTGCAGATGTTTTTGGACCTACCTAGCAACCAAGTATCGGTTTAAGATGTTAACTGCTGGGTTCCGCCTTTCCTCGATCATTGGCGTCGTCCTCAGCCATCTGTTTGTATGGTAATCGAATATGATACGGGTTGAAGCAGTTCAACGCGTTCTGGCTGCCAGCAACTAAAATGGTGTTGCCCGGAACTGCAGCTCCGAGCACATAGCATGTAGTCCGTGATTCAGCAGTCAGACGTCTTGCCACTTGCCTGTGAGGAGCAGCTTCTCCACGGACTTCAAATAGCGCCCGCAATAGCCGCCAAAGACGAACACCTCACCGCCGTGGACCACAGCGACATGAGCGTAGCGCTTCTGCTCGATAATTTTGGCTTTAGCCCGTCAATCTTACTTTTCCTTGATTCATCTTGGATTTATGTTTCAAGTTTTGGAGACAGCGTTATGTCCTGTGTGTTTTTGAAAAGAGGATTATGTTCTTTCGCAAATTATTGCATTCCTTCAGGAGGTTGTTGGTCAATGCCTCCAAATTCACCATCAACTAAGCTTCGCCGTTGGTCCGAGACTCGACGTGTAATAATCATTGACTTCTCTTGTAGGCTTCGCTCTCATCAGGTTCCATGATGGAAGTGGAGAGTGGCCTAGTTGGTACTGACATCGTTGCGCTCTTGTTGCTCTTGTTCAAGTAGAGTGTTGGTGTTTTGAGAATAAAAAACATTCGACGAGTTTTGTTCGGAGAAGAATCTTTCCAATTGAATTTCAGTGTCAATCCACCGACAACACTGCAAAAAAATGGAAATTCGTCAAAAATTCATCAAAAAAGTTTTCAACGCGAAATGCATAAATTACCGCGAACTCGTTGGATTAATTTGAATTTCAGCGCATTGACCACGCGGAGGGAAGCGCGAAGGAAATCGGAAGAAAGTACCTTCCGATAGGCGACGTCGATGTCAAATTACCTTTCATGGCAGCCATTCGAAACTTTGTCACTGCAATTTCTGTTCAGGTATTGGCATTGGTGGAATGGAATGCTGGCTGGCGACACGTTTTGCATTTTCAATGGCGGCTGCGGCGCCGTTTCGACTGGATTTATCTTCGCATGAATAAGTTCGAATTTTTCGGCTTTCGATCGCACCGACTGTGGGTTGTTTTCGACGAATTAACGCGTTTTCGAAAACAAACCGCGGAGGATGGGGAATGGCGTGCTTTGCAGAGGGACGAAGGGGGAGCGAAAGAAAAGTGTTGGTTGACCTTGAAAATTTGAAACTTTATTCGACAAAGACATTTTTGTTTCGATAGTTTGTTAATTGCGAGTGGCATATTTGAAATAGAGTCGAATAATTGTAGCGCCAATTTGGGATTCGTTGACTTTTCGAATTTGGTTGGTTTCGTCCTCAGAAACCTAGAATTCGAATGGGATGGCTGGTTTTGGATAATGATATCCTTCTGGTGTTGTTGCTGGAGGTGACGTGACTCTCGTTGGTGGATTTGTGCGAGGAGTTGCGCGTGTTGGTGGCGGCGTTGCACGAGTTGGTGGCGGCGTTGCACGAGTTGGTGGTGGCGTTGCACGAGTTGGTGG
>JANSTV010097045.1:0-35807 GCA_027564135.1 Lestremia cinerea
AGTCATTGTGTATCTTGAGCGAGTCTGTCGGTTTGAAAATCTAAAGTTCCGACCCATTCATCACGCGCACCCACACACCCCCATCGGACACCTTGGTTTATGAAAATCGTCCTGTAATTGGCCTCTTATCTCCACCAGCCCAGTATTTGTCAACCCATCCCAAGTAAACATTTCACTTCCGGAGCCCGGATTCAAATGTCAATTTCACCAAAAACACCCAGCTCGGTCGTTCATTAAGCAGTGATTTGAATAGTGACGAAAACAACATCATCATGTCGACCAATCGGCCAACGATCCGTCAGCCGACAACAACAACATTAATTTTCTTGTTTTGCAAATCGTCCAAAGAGAACACAAACCGCTGTGTCGTCGCTGCTACACAACAGACCGCCATAACAACACCATTGGCCAGAGAATTTAGCCTCCGGAAATTTTAAAGAGTTGTTAAAGAAACCCCAAACAAAAGGTTGTGTTTGAACAATTTCAGTCAGCAACCGTTGAACAATGGTTGAACTGGTATTGACGATGGGCAACCGTACGCCGCAAAATGAATTCGTTTCCATCAATTTGAAATTGTGAATCGTCATCAACTGTTTCTGTGGCTTTGGCAGAAACAGTGAAAATCAATTTATTTTAGTGATTTTGATTGTGGTCTTTCATTGGCAAGGAAAATATCTGAAGCTTGAAACGCACTCAATGCTGATGAGCTCGAATCACAGCATTGTCAAGTGGCCGCTAGCGTGATGATGTCTCATCTGGAACCATTACACCGACAAATGGAATGCTAAATTGTTGTAATTATCTCGGCTATTGTAGGTGTTTTGTGGCAACGATGCTCATTGGTCGCCGGGGCCCATTTCATTCATTCGCTTTTATTTCGATTTTAATGACAACATGTAATTCTCATGTTGGACTCATTCGAGTGATTCTGGGTGAGATGATTGCCTATAAAATGTGTAATTTGTAACAATGTGCGGTGTGCTTGGCCATATGGGCAAGGTGCAAAGTGGTTTTATCCTCATCGAGCATTCGAAATGATGTCTCTCTTTTCCAAACCGTCTAAATGCTCATATTCCAGCCATTCTCACCGAGAATTCGAGCTTAGAGTTGATTAAAATTCATTGACGCTAATCCTAATCCGCCATTTGATATTCTCCAAACTCTGTTATTTAACAATCAGCAAACCTGAAAATCCATTACAATTCGCATTGTTTGCAAAGATAATAATCCACGTGTTTGCTGTTCGAAACATTAACAGGCAAATTCTCACTAAGACAATACACCGTTTGTCGGATCTTCTTATTGGAAATTATGGAATACTGCAAAATGCCATCGGCGTTACTGTGTGCGATGTTTTCTTTTCAATTTGCTTTGGATCAATTATTTACATAGCGATTATGGTACTTGAGTTACTCATTCGATTTGTCGCTATGCCAATTCCGGTGTAAAATCAGCAATGCTTTCGTGATGATCGAATACTGATGATATTGATTTCACAAATTGCTCGTTCAAAGTTTCAGAACATGTGGATTATTGGGGATTTTTCAGTTTGTCGATGATACTTGCAGCACCGTATATGATTGCAATGCGGTTAAAGTGGCTGAAGGCTGCTTTCTGTTGTGGTTTGGGAGATGTGCTCTGAAGAGATACTTGTAATGTCGCACTGCAGGCAATATCGACGGTTTTGCATCAGTGAACGTTTAACGGATGAAAGGGAAATTAGATATAGTTTCAACTGGAAAGTTTCGATTCGAACTTCAATGTTTTTTATTTTAAAATTTTCGAATTTCGACTTTTAACCTCATAGTTTTGATTCTCGAGTTTCGAATTGCTGTTTTCGTGTTTTGTATTTCGAAATATGACTCCCGAAAATCGAATTTCGAAATTCAAAAATGCAATTTTGAAACTCGATCTTTGAAAACAAAATTACAATATTCGAAATCCAATTCGAGTTCACCGCTCTGAATGATTAAAACCACTCAGTTGTTCAAACATCACGCAGACAGCCTGATCCCAAATACACCTCTGCTTTCCATTCAACATCAAACAGCATCCGGTGAACGAGATAAACTGATCCGGTGAATGTACTTTCTAAGCGAGGGTTCTACACGCACAAAAAGACGAACCAAATTCGAAAGAAATTAAATTGAATGGTTTCACTTGACAAAAGAGCAAAGCAAATACTCGCATCACCGAAAGAAACACACAGCCATCGCGAAATTTTAAATGAAAGAAAATAAATTTCTTTTGATTTTGGCCAAGTAACTTTGCCGACAGATGTAAGTTAATGCGAGATGATGTTGCCAATAAAAAGAATTTCAACTTAATTAACAACATGTCTGTCAGTCATTGCTCTTTTTTCTTCGAAGACGAAGTGGAAAAAATCGTAAAACTTTTTCACGAGAGATTCGCAGAACCCTCTTGCCACTGACGAGGTGTAAGAGACAGACTGATGGAAAGAGGCAGGGACATTAGAAAGCACGCATAGACACACATGTATCCAATTTTTTCTATCCAAATTGAGAAGAATTCTCAGCGTCGAACGTAGAAACCCTCCAGCGAATGGAAACTTTTGTGTTGGCCACAAAAAAAGCAAAAGAATAGCGCACACTCACAAACACACAAACATCCCGTTAATTAACGACAATCTTTGTGGAATTCACTTCAACATTTTTGGAAAATAAATCATTCAGTTTCGCAAAAGGAAACCATGCGATTCTTTGGTGACGACTCAGTGATAGCACATTCATTTCGAAACAGACAAAGGATATCGCAGTAGGCTTCATCGAATTGGGATATTTTGCAAAATGGTTTTGATAACGAATATTGATCGACATCACCACACAGTTATCCGCACACAGCGTGGGTGAGCATTTATTCAGCTCGAAAATCAATTCACAAAACTCAATGATTTTATAGGTGGGCACAGCATTTGCCATGGAAATGTCAGGGGAAAACGTAAGTCCGAGCAGAATTTTCAGCATTCTTGAACGTTCATCGAAGCAAATTCAATCCGTTGATCCTAATTCAGTGCGAACGATTCGAAAATGGGAACACAAACAAACGAGCAGACTGTGTGTGAAGTCGAGCCCAACGAAACGTGAGGCCGGTGCGAGCGACCGCATCAGACATGGAAATACCCGAAAATGGATATCAATGCGATGCCAAACCAAATATAACGGTAACCACACAAAATTATTATTTCATTGCCATGGCATTTTCCGTGAAATTCTCGGCACATAATCTTCATCGGCAAACCGAATGTGCTCGTTTTGAAATGCGAATGTGAAAGTGTAATTATGAACCATCAAAGCAAATGGAGGATTTTTGATGTACTTTCAAGTCTTCACAACGCACACAGAGAACGGTTAACCAAACGGTAAAATTTTGAGTAATTGCAAATATGGTTGTTTCACCACACCCAGAATCCATCGCGCTCATCAATTCAATGAACCTTCTCGTATTTAACGCATGAGCTATTTTGCTTATTCTGCCGATTAGATTTCATTCGAGTTTCGCAAAATGGCCAACTTTTCCATTTCCCCCAAAACCCCTCACCAAAACCTGCCATTTCATCCCATTTGGCCCTCTCGACGCCCACAATCATACTGACATCGATGCCATCGTAAAATTGACCCTCTCATACGAATCATCATTTATTGCCGATTTAAAGAAGAAGCAAACAACTTTTCGCTCGAAATTGAATGGTCGATGAAGAGGATTGATAGATATCAGGACGATGGCCGATCGCTTAGCGGGAATGGCGGAGAGGAATCGTCATAAACGTTCGACAGGTTAAATTTAATTGTGGATCCACTTTGAGAAGAGATTGAATCGATATTTCAACGGTGCAAGCACCTCGCCGTTGTGCGGTCGTTCTCGTGAGAGATGAAAAATGATTCCTTCGTCGTTGATGGCACCCCATCGTATGCAGTGATTTGTGAAAGGATCCGAAAAAAAATGATGTGGTACATTTTTCTCGCTTCTTTTTTTCGTGCATGGCTGAAGCTGGTGTCTTTTGCAAAGACAAGGCGGATGGATACCGCATTTTCCATGTCGTTGTTTTTCCTCTCCTCGAAGCGACACGTCATTTGTCTTTCGTTTGGATTCAATGCCGTTGATTTCCATTCCATCCGTTTTGCAAGCAATTTAATGATGACACCATTCGCCAAACCAACCTTTTCGATAAGACGATTCTTCTTTCTCGCACGTTTTTCCACTGTCGCACGTATCAACGGTAAAATCTACCACGCGCTTTCATACACCGTCGAAGCGTACAAAATACAAATTGCAATCAGAATAGCATTGGCATGAGTGTGTGAGTGTGTGCGTGTCGCATACAAAAGAATTACGTCGATTCATTTGATGCGGTGAAGAATAGAACGAAAACGAATGAAAGAAAAAAAGAGAGAATAAATTGCGTAGATTTTTGGTGATTCAATTCAAACAGGTTCATGTTCATTCTTCGGATGTGGTTCGTTGTTATTGTTACGACACTGATGGGAATGGCATTGACAATATTTTCTCTCTCTCACTCTCTCTCTCTCTCTCTTTTATTCCACTGGAATTTGTCGCTTATTACAAGTGCTTCCACGTCAGATTTATGACTGATGATTCGCATGGATGAATGATTCTTAATGGGAATTGATTTAATTTTCGTGCAAAAAATTTCACTGATTTCGGCCGGAGATGATGGCGTGCATGTAATGGGAATCAAAGTGCCATGGATTCGAAATTCAGTATTGATTTTATTTGCGGTAATTCAGTTATGGAAACGGTAATGATGTAATACAACTTTGATTCGGTTCTTGCACGTGATGGAGCTGAACGGTTCTCTGGGAAATGTCTCAGCATCCGATGTTCGGGTGAATATCAACGAACAACGAAAAACAGAGTAAGATGGCAAATATAAAAAAAAAACGAAAAAAAAAATCAGTACAACGTCATTGGCAACAGCGTGCCACTCAGAAGAGGGAGCGAAAGAGAGGGAAAGCAAAAGTGAAAGAGCGGTTGGGTGAAGCAGCCGAAAAATGTGTTGTCATTTTTTGCTGACATAACACGCCTCGTAACAAGCTCGACGTTATCCATGCCAGATGTAAATTAAGAAACTCATTAAACCTATTTAGCGCTGTGGGCGATACAAATTAAAACTAAAGTGAAAATAAACACTGAAAATGACAATTTGTCTGCAGCCACATCGAGATGGTCGCTTTGGTGCGGTCGTTAGCAGCAATTGCTGGAGAGAGGAGAGGGCCATTTTCTCGTGTTTTTTTTTGTTCTTCAAATGAAAGCCATGAACAAAAAAAAAAACAAACCCGGACCGTTACGTTGATTATCGAAGGCCAAATGAGTGTCCCAGATTGTCCGAAATGGTTGCCATGTCTCGGGGCATTCAGTGTTGCTGCTGCTTGTGCTGAATTCAAATATTTATTTTGTTTTTTTTTTCGACAATTTTTTCGCGTTTTGAAATTTTGTATCAATTTCACCAGTGGACAGAGTTCGTTTGCGGTGTGGCGCGTCCTGCAAAGTACGCTATTGTCACATAATAATTTAATTAACAAAATAAACAAAAGAATTGAATTTCAGACGAAAGAAAGACTTGATATTCGCTTCTGAATGGGACCGGTTTTGTAATTGAAGTGTAATGAAAAGCGACACACAGAGACGGGGTGTGCAAGAGGCTTAAAAGAATGGCGATATTTTCATTTTGATGTTGTCTCTGGGGGGGCTGTTGGGTGTTCCACGGCGGATTCCAAAGCCCAGAAGCCATACGATTCAAGTGAGAAGAAATATGTCGTCGATCGTTGATACGAACACCGAAAAATTCTTCACCATTCCTCGCAGAAAGCCCAAAGCCAGCTTTTTAAAAATCGATTTTTTTCAAACAGAATTCTTTCGCATTGAATGCACGTGTCGCAGAAGGACCATTATCAAAGTTTCGTTTTCATTGCTGTCTGTCAATTTTCAACGGACCAATGGCAAGGAAGCTGAGGGAGGCCCAGTCAATAAGCCATTCCGTAAATCAATATTCACGGCTTCTGTGGGATGAAAGTTGCCATTCTAGATTTTCTGGCTCGCCGAACGGGTGGAACGTCGAGCGAAATCGTCGAGTCGAGACGCCAATATTGGTATGCCAACACAGCGTTTTCGCAATTCAACACGATCATTGCTCTTTCGCCACAATTTGCAGAATGAAATAACGGGAAAAAACACGAAAATTCTCTGTCGCACGCACATGGTTAACCGACACCGGTGTATGTTTCTGACATCAATACCCATTGTTTGCTGTATCATCATCAACGTCCACATCAGTTTTATCAAAATAATTGCAAATATTCATTAAAAATATTTAATGAATTTGTTTTAACGAAAAATTTGAGTCGTTTGTTTCAATAGGATTGTGAGACGGAATGCCAGCAACAAAAGCGAATTGACAAAAAGTGTTCACAATGTGTGTGCGCTTGCATACGAGACGAGGATGAATGATATTTGCATAATGTCGGATAGAATGTTGCGATCATTTTGGTGTCGCTTGTCTGTCTGGCAAAGCGGTTATTTGCGAGCGTATTTGAGTTGGATTGAATTTGCAGAAACTGAACAGCAATCATCGCACCATGACACGCCGATGAGGTGTGCTAATGAATTTTCAGACTGTTTCGAATGAGGCCATGCATTTTCCTGTGTATTTCTCTGACAAACAACAAACTAACCAAACCAAACTTTGCCGATGGTCTTTCTTTTGGATAGTGATTATTTTGTCATAAACAGCAACAGCGTGAGCCTGGATGAGATGCGAGGAAGACGACGACTAGAACATTCACTATTCATTCATTTGGATGTTCATCGTTTTCTTTTTCATTTCGTATGGTCGACCTCAACACCAACTCATGATCATGCAAACACATCCATTCGCACACTCACACACACACACACACCCATCAACAGTCCAACCGACCAGCTAATGCCAATGAAATATTCATTTGTGCCAAGGCAAACAGACAAGCTCACGTAAAACTTCTCGAATAGCTTTTAATATTAAATAAGACTGAAATGGCTTATGCCTGCAAACTCATTATGAACATTTTAAATGTTGTTGTTGTTGTTTTTGTTGTAGTTGGTCGTTGCATCGAAGATGTAATGGTCGGGCATGTATACAATACATATGTAGCATCCCAAGTGAGGAGAGTTACACAGTTATTTTGAATGGAAGAGATTTATTCCTTGCGAAATAAATCACGATTTGTTGAAAGTTTTCGTATATTTATTTTGAATTTGTGCATATGTTTGCCGAATTCATTAGCCGCTCAAACATACAGAGCAAACCGTCAGCAATATAATTCAGCGTTCTTATTTGCTAATTTCAATGGTGTCCCGGTAAAATTGCGAAAATGTGATTGGTCCGAGAGCAATATTGAAACGAATAACGAAATCCAAGTGTTAATACGGTGACTGGGGCTAATTGACTGTGACGACTCTCTTGGCTCAATCCACCAATCATTTTGAATAAACGATGAGTTGATTCCGACTTATTCGACCATAAAATCGTTCATGACATTTTTACGGTAACAATTTCATTTCGAATATAATACACTCCGGATGGCATGGCGGAAAATTTGACCAGAATTCGATCGTTGTGATTATTCTAATTGTCGTTAAAATCATCGAATGCCTTCACCTTGACTGACAATGTCGATAACATTCACCGATGGCCAATGACGTCGTTGAAACGTAATTTTTGGGCTTCACGAAATGGCATTTTTGTGTTTTGTGTTTTGTGCCGATTGGAAATGGGCTGGGAGAAAACGATAAAATTCAATGAAGTGTGCATCTTTATGGAGGTTGTGACGTTTAACGATGTCGATATTGCCTCTCGAGCGGGAAATCAAGTGAAATCGAAAGAGCATGAAGATTTTTCGATACTTTTGGGCATTTTTTTTTATTTCTTTCTCATTTTTTTTTTCTTTTTGCCTTCAATCATTTTACCGTTGCTTGAATGCGATGGAAAATGACAGTTTACAAAAAAGTGAAAAAAGTAAGGAAAAAATATGACAAGGACACGATGAAGGCTCAAATAAAATGTGTCTTGTTAATTTTCCTCTTTGAAGAGGACACAATTTTCTACGGTTTCTCTTTTCTCTTTTTCCTTTGTTGTTGTTGTTGCTGTTGGGATTGTTGGTGGCTGTCATTCATTTTCATCGAATTCCTCACATTCTCCCATCATCGCAATTGTGACGCACACCAAACACGGTGCTGGCACACCATGTCACATTTATGTCATTTCCTCGGTCGTCTGTGCAAAAACGGCAAACGGAATCAAATAGGTTGTTTACAATAACGAAATATTCATGCTGATGTTTGTCGAGCTCTTCCATCATAGACGTATTTGATCAAAAAGGAAACATTTTAAATGAAATTACGTTTTATCCAATTTTCGGTATTTGATGTATTCAATATGACACGAACGACTAGTATTTCAGCAATGCTGAAACATTTTGTCGGAGCTCAAGGTATTGAAGCCGTTCCAAAAGACCGAATAAGACACCGCCCGGAAGATGCCGTTTCCACCAGGGACATACATTCGAAACGTGATGATGGCTGATGTCATGATGACGGTGATGATGGCAACGATGTTGATGAAAAACCTATTTCGCCTAATCCACATCAAATTGGCTAAACCATTAACACATTTCAGAATATTTAGTGAGAATTGAAGCATTTTTTTTCTCTTCCTCCGCTTTTTTTTTTTTGTTATTCTAATTCTGTGACCGAGACCGCTCAGATTTTCCCATCGAATTGAATTATGCAAACGAGCGTTCGTTTTTATCTTCCGCTGGTTTCTCCTTGAATGGACCACTGAAACTTTCGTGGAGAATAGTTGACATGAACATGTGGAATGTTGAAATGGTAATTTTTCCTTTTTGGAAATTTCGTTGATGGAAAATCTTTCACAAGTTTGGGAGGAACAAGCTGGAGTTTATCAAGTAAATAAATGATGTGTTTTGTCGGGATATTACGGGTGATGATGGGCCAGGGTGTTCTGGTTGGATGACTAGAGGTTTGAGCATCACCAGATACAATACAGGCTCAATATTTAAACAGCGAAAAGAGGGAATGCATGCAGAGCTGAACTCAAATGTAGCTGTCAAGCTTCCAACAACTCGGGTTCCTAATCTGACACCCAGTCCAATATCAAATTTTGAGGGGTGTTTTACCCCTTCTCAATAATGTTCTCATTTGCCGCTAGGAAAAGTACTTGTGGATGTATATTGTAGCAAACTCCTCAAGAAGTACTAGAATACGTACTAGAATAAATACTAGAATCTTGCATACATCAAGGCAAATCCTATTACACAGTCACACAACGACGAGGTGTAGATATCGAATGACGATCCGTTTTTCCGCAAAACACCCAATTGAATTGTGAACGAAAGGGGGGTAAACAACAATGCCTTGTTGTTGGAAAATTGTTGAAGCCGAAGACATCATGTAAATTTATTTTTCTTCACCATCACCTAGCCCGCCCTTGCGCTTGAATATTGTTGTTATTTTCTTTCATCATTCTTGCCATTCGTGTCGGGCGCTGTCAGAATCGAGTGAAACGCTTACCTTGCAACCCCTTTTCTCCGTAACCGAACCGATGAATTTTATTGAATAAAGGATATTGAAAGCCACAATAATTATTTTTCTTTCTTTGTGACGCCGGTTTTCCGAAGAAAAAAGTGTTTTCTCGCTTCCTGCTTGGCATTTCAATGGAATAAATATAATCCCATAATGGGATTTTTCTGTTCGAGATGCTGTGTGAATGGAGAGGCTTTAATGAAAATTGAATTCGCCAGGGTTAGAACCGCAGAACATCGAGTTCGGTCAAAGGGTTTCGACATTTTTCTTGTGCAACGATGAGCCCATCTTAATTCCAGCCGGATTTCGCTGGTATTCGGCCAATCAATTCGTTCACATTCACTAGACCATTCATCAAAGCGAAACTATTTCCATTAAATCCATTAGACGTGATTAATTTATCATTTGTGTCTCTTTATCTGGTCGTGATTGTGTCATCAATTGGCCATTTGTCTCATTTCCCCCGGGTTTTTCACATCAAAAACATCGTTTTAAGTAATTCCAAGAATTCTTTTGTCGTCTGACGGAAAAGTTTCGTCTCGAAAATTAATTTGCAATGGATGAATGCGAGTCGTAAAGCGTCAGTTTCAGTTTGCCAATTAGGCTCGAGATGATCACAACGACCGACAGAACCACCTGAACCAACAACAAAACAAGTTTTCTAATTGAGTAGCCATTTCGGAACGGTAGCTATGTGACCGTTCATCAAGTACGGGCCAATGACGACATTCCATATTTCATAAAATATTCGATTTAATGAACAACAGCACGAAACCCACCCACTAGAAGAACATCCGACAATTTCATGTACAACCCAGCTGATTTGCGGGCTTCGCAAACAATAAATATTGATACGTTCCTATTAAAACAGTTATTATTTGATTTTATGCGAAGCATACGTTATGTGTGCGGTTGAGTTTATCATGGACGATGCCCAACATTTCGAATGCCGAATTCCAACTGCAATAATCGTAATAGAGAGACATCTCCAAATATTATTCTTTCGGGTTAGGGGTTTCGCGTTGGTGTATATTTCAATTTCATTTATGAGCTTAGCCGGCATCCCATTTCCGAAACAACCCCAACCACTTTGTCAGCGCCTCTTCATTAGCACACATGAGTTGCCTCACAAACATCCATATTGATTTGGAAGCCAAGTCATTAATTTCAGTTCTCCTCGAATGTGGTTGTGATGTATCATCCCTTTACCCATTCACGCACCCTTACTCAATGTACCGTTATTTATGCACATTCAAAACCGATTAGACAGAAGCCCATATTCGGATGGGTTTGGCTCCGAAAATTCTCATTCGCAACAATGACTTAACGAACTATTTTCATAATTTTCACCTCACAACATTCTAATCTTTTTCGTCATTAATTGAAAAACCCGGTGCTTTGGATGATGATGACGGGTCCGGCTCTCGTAACCGAAACATTTTTGTCTACGGAAATTCATTTACCGTTTGTGAAACTGTCCATCATTTATTCAAACAATATGCAACCTTTGATCCTTTGTCATCGTTATGTATTTTTCATGTAGGTTTTTTAGCGTGTGTGTATGTGTGAGTGTGTGAGTCTGTGTACGTTCATAAGGCGTGAGTGTGTGTGTAGTCCACCCACACGCTCTACGTCATCTCCGGTCCAAATGAAATTTTTCTCTCGTTTTAATTGCAAATAAAATGAGCTTGTCGTCACCAACGCAACAAAGCAATTCGGAAAATCAACGTACGAAAAATTGCCTGAACCTTTCCTGTCAACCGATATGTTTGCTGAGCCTAAATCAAACTTTTGTCACTTTGATGGCATATTTATCTGACTAAACCAAGCCAATAGTTGAGAATAATTTCAAATAGAAATACCCTTTGGTAAAAGTTGTGTGTCGGACGATTGGAAAAGCGTTTACACTGTTGAAAGGTCTGTGGAAATCCGTTGGCAGACACTAACACCAAAACCACCATCAACAGCATCATTAAATACCCAGCTGAACGATGATATGATAGCTGATATGATATTAGTTCTGGATGGGGGCGAATGCGATGTGGAAACAATGCCTGGCGAGTTCATTAAATAACTGTCATGGTGAGCAACCGATTTTGATCGTCAAATGGGAATGACCTTTTCGGAAGGCGCCTCAGTCACGGCAAACCGTCACTCTGGTCCCAACGGGCGGGTTAAAGTATTTTCCCAACCGAAGTAATGAAATGATGAAATGGTTTTTAAAAAGTTTTTTTTTCTTGCTTCAACATTCTTTCTTCTTCTTCTCGCCCAGTTCCGTCCGTTTTGCCGTCGCTCTTAATATTGTTGATGACGTTGCCTTTTGGTCGAAAGTGGAAAATATCAAATTTTAATTTACTTGAAACTTTGTTACGAAATGTAAATCTTTTGTTAAACGAAATGTTTTGCGAGATGAAACATAAATGTGGTCTGGTTGTTGGCCTTCGGCGTGGACGGAGTCTCGTTTCGGTTTTTGCCATGAACCAATTGTGACAGTGTGTTTGTATGTGTGACAGAGGGTTGATGAATCAGTAACCTTGCTGAAGCATCGCAAGGGGAGAGAACGATTGTCCTGAAAATGTATCGAAAGGAAGTGAAAAGATCGATTCGAGTCCACCCGATCGACAACATGTTCGAATCGACCTGAATCTACTTGGAAGCCTTGAATGTCCATTGAACTTGAACTAAATGACAAGCAAAATCCAATTTAATAACAAGTCCCAGTTGTCGATCAATATTTCGAAAAGTAAATTTCGCTATGACATCATTCAATTCGAGCGGGACTACCTGCAATTTATTCAATCATCAGGTGTACGTGTCAGTGACGTGACTCATTCGTTGACGACATTCCGTAAACGTATTTGAGTCGACAGTATGGAAAAACATCATCGCCTCATTGGCCGACATCCCACTTTTATCAGGCCTACAGCCCACATTTTCACTTTGTCACAAAGCGTTATTGATGGTTTACCGTTCAGTGGTGTGCGTTGAATGGCCGCATATTTGTCCCTTTCAATTTAATTTTATCCATTTTTATTGAAGCTTTTTTAAAAGCATTTTTCCTCCGTTTGAACAACACTTTGTATGAAAATCGGCCGGAGGTAGTCTCACTGCGAATATCTACAGTTGCCACTGACCCGTGAACCATCATTTCGTTGACGGTATTTTCCTTCTTCTCTTTCCCCCCGAGCATTTTGTTACTTTTCATTTTGCGAAAACAATTTAATGCTTGCGTAAATGTCAAACATGTTGTTTATGTGGAATCGATGCCAATGAATCATGCATAACCAATTGGTGTGGCAATTCAATGAGAGCGAATCAACATTGTGGCAAATAGTTTTGTTTGCTTTTTTTGCCGGAGGTAAATCGAAAATTTTCCCGATTAACTTCACGTGCACAATAACTCGATGCCACGGATGCCCTCGAACATGTTGAAAAGCTTTCGCAGAGAATTAAAATATCATTCGATGTTATAAAAGCTGAAACAATGTTGCTGTGCAGAGTTGGATTGTCCGAACGGAATTAACGCGATAACGTTGATGAATCGATGAATACAATAACAAAAGCTTCAGCGTATTCGAGCATGGCTTAGTATTAATGATATTTTTCAATGGCCGATGCCACCATAGCCCTTTCGTCCACCTAACGTAGAGCAAACTTTTCGCTTCAAACATTTCCGAAATAATTCGAGAGCTTATCGCAAGTTGGTGTTTTCAAAAGCTAATACAATGTCGGATGAGTTACGGGGATGATTTTTAAATAGGACACTCGCATATTGCTTTAAAAAGTATATCTGGGTAGGATTCACGTGGAGTGATGTTTATGTGGTTGTTTGAGATTTTAGAGATCCTTGCAAAACCGGGAGTTTGCGGTTTGATTTTTCAATGCTTTTGAAGGAGATGAAAACCTCCACGGAGGAGTCGCTACATTATTCCAGTAGACAGCAGTTTCAGTGTTTGTGGCTGATCGACGTAGCCAAACCCTCCGAAGCAAGAAAACACACACTGAACACCTCTACCCGCTAGCCACAGCCCATACATCACTTTGCCCATTGGGAAAATCGGAAAACGTTCCATTATGCCAAACCAAACGAAAGGAAAAGTTCCAAAATGACACACTGTGCCAAATACAAGGAACATGCCAAGCCATCGGCTGGGAGACGTTCCATTGAGAAAACACACCCAAGACCGCAACGAATATAAATGCGAGCGAGAGTAGAAAATCGAAACGGGAAAAACTTTTCTCATTTTTGCTTTCTTTTCACCGAAAATTGAAAGTAAACGTGCTTCTTCGGTCCAATATAATCGGTCCAATGTTATTGGAAAATTGCTTGGAAAATATTTGAAAAATTGATACTTGGAAATGTATTCAGTGAGGAAATTGCTGGAATATTTATTTATTGAAAGTTGTCGAGTGGCGGTGAACTGAGTTGGTAAACCAATGGGTGAAACCGGTGGGCGAGAAGACGTGAAGGAAGCACGATTTTTCTGCTTTCATAAAAAAAAAATATAAAAAGATGATTGACGTGAAAAGCAGGTATTTGAGGATATGCACGATGGCAACGGGTTCTTGGCATTTAATAATAATGTGACGGATGGTTTCATTACATGAAATGGTACAGGAACGAAATCACATCAGCCAATGGGTTGAGCACGGGCTGGACCCGAAGGATGGGCACGAGGGGTGACGTTTTTCTCGTGACTAAGTCCCGTTGTGGCTTGTGGCAAAGCACATAATTCATATTGAAAATATTGTTTTTTTTATTCCTTTTTCTCTTTTTCTCTTTTTCTCTCCCATTCTCTCTCGTTTGAAAGCATTCGGTTAGCGATGCAAGAAAAAGGTCAACGAAATTGTTAAAGCTATAGACACCCATTTTCGAATCCCTTCCCATCCTCACTCACGGCCGACCGACCGACAAAATATGTTACTGTAATGGTTGATTATTTATAATGCCGAAAAAGGGATATTTATAATTTGTTGCGAGTTATTTATTATGTTCGGGGAAAAAAAGCGAGATGGCTGGCCCATTCTGGATGAGCAGAGAAAGGAAGACGAAAAATGATTTGTGTTGGCCAAACCAAAGGTTGCCAATGCCTTGGGCCATTTTGGTGAAGCTACAATATTCACTTTTCTCTTTCCCTCACTTTCGAGTCAATTAAGACGTTGCAAATTATTTGCATGAATTCATTTGCCAGCGGATCGAACGTTCAATTGCAGAACAACTCGGCGAATGACGTCAGCGCGTTGGTTAATAGGAATTCGTACTAGAAGTTGGTGCCCGATATCAAGGTGACTTTGAGAAATCTTCTGGAAAACTGAATCCAACCACAATTGACCATCCTAATCTCACTATGTGCATTCTAAAAACTTGGTTAATTTATTTTATGCACATTAAATTACAAGCGTATTCAATTCGAAATCATTTTGAAAATTGATGCAGACAACTTTTCTCGAAACTTCGACAACGAATGGAGAGTGAAAAGGAAAACCAACAAATAAAAGTTGATAAATTTTTAATGCGAACAAATATGTTGATGATTGTAGAATTGTGGACAAAGTTTGTGTGCTGTGGTTTGGTCGAAGGTGGAAAATTTGTTGATGAAACTCGAGTAATTTATTCGTGGTGGATTTGCCAAACATGAATTTGTGTAATTCACTGATTGCCATAACGATAAAATTGTCATGTTTGAATGGGTATGCACGGGAAATTACCTGCAATAATGTCAATGGAGGACGTCAAAGGAAACAACAACAACAATAACAAAATGAAATGAGAGAATGAGAATCAGTGATTTGTGTCTCGGTAAACTCGGTTCGAGTGAATAAACATGGACATCGAATATAATCAACATTCTTCGGGACGAACGACGGTGACACACACACATACAAACAGACACACACAGACAGCAGGAAGATCAATCAAAATAGAAATATCCATCACATATTTTGGGACGCATTATTCTGAATAGTAAAATGCTTGAATTCTTAATCCAAGAGTTATTTACATCGTTCGGGACAACATTATCATAATTTCTTTTAGCGAATATTCTTCTTTGCCTTGACAACGATGACAGCCCATGGATAAGGCACTGGGATCAGTATTGAAATCGTATTGAATAATATATGAGCTTGATGTGGAGAGTGATGAGTGATGAGTGGAGAGTGTAGAGTGAAGAGTGGAGAATGTATCTGTATTCGCTGGGAATGACTACTGGACTTCAGCATGAATATTTATCTTGAACGATATTTGAAGGCTTTCGAAGAGATTTATAATTCTTTTGTGAGAATATTTTTGGCCCCGAAAAAGGGACTTAGCCTTCGAATGGCAATGGAATGGAAAGCGGTCAATAGGACAGTGGCTTGTCGAATGAGATTTAGCCAAAAATTGGAATGACTGAAGGGCGTTTTCGATTTGAGATTGTCTAAGCCGATTGATCCGAACCTTGGGTATCCTTAATCGGGAATATAAACCGACTGCTTTGGGATTTCAATGTGGTTTGGCCTTTCCAAGCGAAAATGTTCCGTTCCTTGTGACGACAGTGGGAAGGTCATCAAAATCCAATACCCGACACGACATTGCTCGAAACTGATATCGACTCATCGACACGACCAAATAATGAAATAAACTTTCGCATGTTTCACCAACGGAACATAAGTAAATAACGAGGCGAATGATTTCAGGGCAACGGTGAACAGCAGACACGAAAAGAAGAAGAAAAAATATTTCACAAAGAGATAAAATAGCTGCATTTGACACTCAGTGAACTTTCGACTACCACGTCTGCATGAATGATTACCAGCTTCGCGAGGTGTCGGTGTTTTCCATTGGCAGGGCTTACACCCTGCGCTGAACGACTTTATTATTTTCTTTCTTTGCTTCTTTTTTTTTATTTAAATTTCTTTTCTCTATTTTCTCCTCTTGCGCGAAGTAAAACCATGAAAATAAGAGAAAATAACCAAAGCGAGAAAGCAAATACGAAATTTACTTTCGAAAAATTGACGATGAATTTTCAAGATGTTTTCGGCGAAAAGTTAACTTTGTTTTCACAAAAAACTTTGTTGCAAATTGCTGAGCGGCAGTGCAGACAAATAAAAAAAAGAGAAGCAAATAGGTCGTCTTTTCTTTCGCATAGAATTAAATTGAATTTTCTGACGTAACTGATGAGCTGCTATCCAGCCATTTCGATTTCGATGAACAACCAATTCAGAGCAGCACATTTGCTAAGCAGCACATGACTTGAACAATGGCTAAAGTATTGTACCGTTAATGTGCTATTCAAATGCAAAAGGATGCTTGAAACATTTTCGAGGGAAATTTTTGTAATAAATTATTGTTGTTGAGTGCAACAACAGAAACGTCAAATGTCAACGTCAGTAATTGAAAATGCGAGTCATACATCATGGGTGTCTCATTCAATGGGCTTATTCAGTCCTCGAATGACTCCTTTGAGTGGTTCATTGTTTCAAAATCAAACCGATTGCCGCCGTGAAAACGTTTCGAATTTCAGTTGGAAATGCCATGGGAAAAGGTTATCATAGTCTTCTCAAATTTCGATTAGAATTTCACACCATGCAACGACAGCCACCGCTTGTGCTTTCGACACACCAGATACCTGTTGACTGACAAATTGTCGGTACGTCATCATGACTCACCGAAACAGGGAAAAACGTTCAACATTATTCAATACGTCATGGGTTGAACGGTTGATGTTTTCAAAGAAAACACCCGAATCGAATGAAACGAAATTACATTTTGGCTACAATTTAGTCTCTGAACGCTCATCGACACCCATTCAAACCCACACACATGCACGACCGTATGCCGCCCGTATCGAATCGCCCACCCCACCACAGCCAACATTGACGTACAGGTGAACGAGCGTTATCGAGCAAACACACCAATATTGCCATCAAATGTTTGTCATTTAATGTCTCTCTTAAGTACACTTTCTTTTGGATCACCATTCGGTCGATTGTGTGCGTTTGGCTGGTTGTGTGCTATGTCTTGGGCTCGATTCCGAAAGAAAAGGTTCTTATTTGCACGAAAAGTATCTAATAACTGTTTGCCGGTTCGACCATTCACCATTAAAACTGTTTGATGATAACTTTTCCATTACAAATATCCCCCCAGACCAGCAGCAGCAGCAACACCAGCAAATGTGAATGTTTTATTGGGCAACAACTACCGAAATTCAAATAAAAATAAAATTCGTTGCGAAATGTTTCATCATCATCATTTGGCGTTGTTCATTGCCCTGGTTGGATGTAGATTTTGCAAATGTGTGTTTTCTTTATCATTTGTCTCTGTGTTTGTGTGTGTTTGTATGTGCGCGTTTGCCATTTCGTCGATGCTTTGTCTTTGGTTTGTTGAAACGGTCGTTTGACGGTCGTTCTTACGTTTGCGATTAAAGGATAAATGGATGAATGGCTACATTATGCCAAGCACTAAATGCTGTTCGTACATAACGGTATCAATAATAGGCCAGTGTCTTTGCATGCGTCTGCATATGATTGTGAAGGTGAAAATTGAGCAAATAATCGGATCCGAAACCCCGAAGAAAAAAGTAGAGACAAAAAACAATTTTGTGTTTAACAAAATGTGAAAAGAAGAATTCAAAGACGTGGCGAGAGTGAGTGAGACAGACAGACAAAGAGAGCGCTCCGTCAAAGTTAAACATACAATTTGCTGGCATCAGATGTCCCTGGGCAATATCTTAACCCTGTCTTTTGCCTCCAAATGCTGCTTTATGCGTACGAGTCGAATGACTGAATATAGATGGGGCCAGTTAGTAGATTAGCCTTGGTATATGTTTCGGTTATTGGATCGAAAGAAAATTGAAAAAAGAAAAAGAAAACAAAACAGTTTTTTTCTCTTTACGCATTCTCCAGACAGCAAACAACCGTTCACAGCAGCAAACACCAGAAAGCGATTAGCTTTAGTCGAAATGTTGGATTCACGAGGCACGCTGTGTCTCGATCGATTTGGAATGCGCCCCCAAAAGCCATTCCCAACGACTGGTTGCCCGTTCACAAAACTCGTCTAACGGCTTTTGACGGGCATAACCGGCAAAACTTTTAGCTCGAATCATCATTTCTGGTCTGCGCTACAAAGATAAATGATCTGATTGTTTTACAACCCAATCCAACATTCGGATTAATATTCAAATTTCTGATGATTTGTTGTGAAATCACGAGAGTGTTTCAAGCACTTTTTTTCCATCGTCGAATCGAGAAAAGTTTTCACTTTCCCTTCGATTCAGTTCTTTTGCGAGAATAATTCATGGAATATTTATTGGAACACGATGATGTTCAATGTTTTTTGAGATAATTCATTCGGTTTTCGACAGGGTTTTTTTTCGCGTTGAGAAAGCATTTGCGAATAAGTTTTGCTCGCTTTGATTTGATTGGGTTTTTCGGAACGGTTCGATGCTGCTGACAAGAATGAAAAAGGGTTTGGTAGGGACGAGAGAGGAATTTCGAAATGGAATTTTCAAAATCAACCCCGTCCCCTTCCCTCCCACTCCACAACACCCAATCCATTCAGACATAGTTGATGTCGGGCTGTAATCCATTATGTACTTCGATCACTGATAGCAGCGCACTGAGTCAATCAATTTCGTATCGATTCTAATGCCAAGCCATATGCTTGGGCAGTGCGGCTTATCCCATTGTATTAAAATCAATTATATTTAATCTTTTTTATCATTTGACTGATAGAATAACAAATATATTGATCATAGATTATGGCATGAGTCACAGTCGGATCGTCTTGCGGTTCATTCTGTACGGTAGCATCGGCCATTCATGAACAACAATACCACACTCACAAGTCGAATTAAGCCGTTAGGTTTCCATCGAAATTATTCATTTTCTCATTTTAATAACGCACATTAATTATCTGATTGATTTGATTGTGATGCTTTCGATGGCTGTTGAATGATTATGACATTGACCGATTTGGAGGGCGGAGGAAACCAAACAGATTTCGTCTGTTCGAACGAATAGAAGAAGCAGAAGAAATTACCTCTTCAGCGAATAACATAAATAACATAAATATTAATTAGTTTAATTGAATCTACGATGGCAATCGACATTGTGCGATATGCTGCCCGCTTTTCAGTTGTTTTCCTTTTCTTTTACGCTCAAATGGTCGTGAGAAAAATGGTAATTAGACGAAGATGGAAATGATTCCTTGGAGAACACTCAAGGTAATTGAAAAGTTGTTACCCGCTTATATTTTCCCTGTTGGTTTTCTTCTTCGTTTCCTCATTATTTTCTTCGTTTTTTTTCTTTTATCATTTTCAAAGAAAACGAAAAAAAGGAAAAATTTAAAGAAAATGGAATAATTTTCAGTTGGAAAATGAGATTGAGTTTTGTTTGAAGGACATTGGAAATGGAAATTGAGAAAAAAACGAGAGGGAGCAGGAGAGAAGAGTGAGTAAATCAACCAGAAGATTTGATCAATTCGACTTAGCCACGAAGTGGAGAGAATTTCACTCGAAGAGAAAGCAATTAAACAATGGCAATCAATGAATTGGTTTTGGTCAGGGAAACTGCGGCTTGAATAAGTTGTAAGCTGCTCAAGTGCCACTCGAATAATATTCGCAGCATGAGTCTCACACCAGTGTTCGCTTGATCGATGGCCTAAAATACGACAATTGAGTGAATATCAGGTAAAGAAGAATGGTCTCATTCTCGCTAATTCCTTTCCGAAATGAATATTTCATTCATCGATGAATTCACGAACCAATCAAGACAACCCGAAAATAGACTGATTGACTGTCTGACTGCAGTCAATTATAGCTCGACCAGTCAATATTTCGCTTTTAACAACTTCCTCAGTGTCGTTCCACGAAAGCAATAAAATATTTTCCGTTTAATGACTTCATAAATTCAATTTGCTTCTTTTTCGCTTCGAAATTCAATTGAATTTCGGGTTTTGACGGCGAAACGGCCGAAACTTATCGAATATTCGTCGAAAAATGAATTCGAAAATGACCGAAATGGACGCAATGTGTGGCCAATGCTTTGCAACAATTGTGGATTACGCTTTGGTTGCTATCATTTCACACGATACCCTCAATGCTGTCGGCATGTTCGATGAAGTACGTTCTGGGTTCGATCCCATGGGAAAGCGGATAATAAATTTCCATAATCAGATGTCTGATGGCTCTCATTGCATATTTTATCGAAAACGATAAGTGTTTTTCTTCACTTCCATGGGCGAAATAGATTCACTACTGCTCCCAACTGACACGGGCCAACAGGTGGCACATCACGTCTCGGTGTTGGGTTGCATGAGACGCAAACGGGACGCAAGGGCGAAAGATGGAGAAAAAGTAACAGAAAAGACTGCCGAGAAAATCTATAATAAAAAAAGAAAAGCCAAGCTATCGCCTTACTTCCAACACCATTCCGGCAATTGTTGTTTTTCATCAACAACATTGCCTTCTCCGCAAGGATTTCACCCGTTCCAAAACAGTTTCATACCAAAGCAATTCGATAAACTTAAAAGTGTTATTATGTCGTTGTGTCTCTTCGACAGTCGTCCAACATAAATTTGTGTGTCTGTGTGTGTGTATGTGTGCGTCTGTGCTTGCGAGTGTTTTTTTTTCGAAAATATTTTCTTTTATTATTTTATCACATAATTTATAGGAATTTTTCGTGTTTGTCTGCGGGTCGATGGATCGAGACGTGGAGACATATGTGGGACGTGTGTTTGTGTATGTGTGTATAGGTGTATATGTATGTGTGTGTGTCTGCGAGTGAGTGGTGCATTGAATGGAACATATTGCAGAGTGACACAACGATTACACTCATGGAATACATGATGTGGTGTTGTGACATAACGAACGCACCCTCACCGTGTCCGCTTTGCCAGCCCATGCCATTACAATGAATAAATTATGTTTGTGGCTTAGGCAATATTTTCTCTCCTTTTGATTTATGAATCCGATGAAAAAGTACAGCCCAGCAAGGTGCTGTCATGTCGGTGGGAGTTTGCTTGTTGCGAAAGCTTCGATGCCATAACGGATGGATGTTTGAAATGTCTCTCATGGACTTGGAAAATAGATTTAAATCAATCGAATACGTGACATAATTAACATTCAAGCCATTGTTCGAAGGCATTGTCGGAGCCACTTGATCAAATGTTTGTGTTGAATTATCTCTCGAAATGCTACACAATCTGCTGACATCCGAATTCAATGCTGTGCAACAATGCGAGAAAATGGTCGTTTTCTATGAGAATGGGGGGCGGGGGCAAGGTGGAGGGTGTACTGGTTCACATTCACAATTAACCAAGTGATTGTAATTGAAAGCACGTCACAGTGCATTCGAGCGGATCACGCCAAAAGTGGAAGAAAAGAATGTGCGGTTGCCAATGGCAACCCCGCCATTCCTCTGAGACGATCCCACTTTGAGACACTTTTCCATCACCTTGATCCGAATTCAAAGATATTACGTTTCGCTTCCCTACGTCTCGCATTCAATTAGAATTGAATTGTTGAGTATCGAACTGGAAGGTTGATCGACTTACAACGGCCAAAGACTGGCGACGACGGTTTCAACGTCCCAATGCGAATCGAAATGGAGAAAATGTGTTGGTAAATTTGATAGACGGTCATCGATCAAACTCGCTCAAATTGATGTCTGGACCTCTCGACCCGAAAAATCGGTCCGAAAAAGAAAAGTTTTTGGCGACAATGACTCACCTCACCAAAAGCCAACACAACAATTGAATTAAGCTTCTGCTGGGAGAAAACAGAGTCAGATGGAAGATTTTGAAATGTGATTTGAACCGTTCTGAGGAATGCATGCACGCTGCAGGCTGAAGTCACTTTTGAACATTGAAATGTGTCATTGAGCACACCCAGGGAATAGTTTCGAGTGTTTGGCAAGTAATCCAACACTCGAACAATATTGGCTACAAGTGGCAAGTGCAGTTGATCTCTTGACCGATGAAAGTATCGGGTTCGAAACTTGATACGGTTCATTGTTTCTCCCTACGAGAGAGATATCGCTGGGTAAGCTACTTCGAAAGGTTGAGTTGTTGCCGTTTTGTGGACTATTCAAGAGAGCTAACGGATTAGTTCATTTTACTGATTATGATTTTTCACAGAATCGGACTGTCATGAACGGCGTAAGGACAATCAGTAGCTCCTACCCCTCAAAGAACCCGTCAAGCTTTAGCTTTTCTGTTGAAAATTTAACCGTTGAGAGGCAACCGACGATTCTTTTTCTATCGACATAAAGTGTTTTCCATGGTTCAAGGCAAATTCATTGACGAGCGAAAACGGATCAAATGCCGAAGTTTCTCGGAAAAATATGCTACTTGGTGGAATGAAATATAAATGGAAAATGCAAAGCATGAGGAATTTATCAAAGTCGTTAGGGAGAAATCGTGTGGGAGCAGCAGCAAACTTGAGGTGCATCTGACATGCTGAAGTGGCTTGAGAATACTCTGAAACGAATGCTCACTATTACGATTGACTGACGGGAGCTTTTAGCAGAGCAAAAATGAAATAAAACTAATTTTCTCAGAAAATCATCCAAAGATGACAGGAGAAAAGCGCCAGTTCTAAGAAACATTCAGTTGCAACTGCGAGTGATGAAAGTGAGTGGCCACAAGAGTTGCATATCCAATTAGAAGTTTTAATCTTTGAGCATAAATCCAGAGAGGAAATTAGATTAACTGAAACTATTTTACCGACAAGTGGAGCACTTTTCGTCGTTGAATCGAGCTTTAGCATCAACAGGCTAATCGAATTTTTGCAAATGCAAACAAAATGGGCAAATGGTTGCTGTTTTGACCATAAGCTTAACATGACAGACATAATGAGAGCAGAACTGGGGCAAAACTTTGAAAATCCCCATTTGAACGGCAAGTAATTGATGGTCTTGACTAATTAAAATGGTTTTATTCTGTCATCTGGGACGGAATCATCCTTCAGAAAGCACAATATCAGCTTACGTAAGCGCTCAGAAAGTTTTTGTTGTTTCTTCTCTCGCATTCACTTCATAAATCATCAATTGAGGTCCCCTACCCCCCTTTCCCCTCATCCAACGCACAATACGAATCAACAATCAAAAGTCACATGAAAAATGTATTTGAAAGCCCTTGAAAAGCCCTTTTTCCTGTCAATTGACGTGCCTCGAAAAGTGCCAGAGATCAACAGAGCACCATTTGCACCACCCGCCCACAAAACAACAGATGAATTATCAATACTGTTTCGATATTCGCGAGACCCTCATTCAATAGCAACCAATCGAATGAAGTTCACCAGCATTTGTCTCGGAATGAAATTTCTGATTTCGCGCGTCAATTCGTTGCCATTTTCGAATCAATGCACTATTCAATTGCCTGACATTTATTATTCGACGGTTTTCGGCCTCGAATCCCCACAATATTGATGATACTCCCGTCGCATCTCGGTTTCATCATCGAATTCTCTTCAAACATTCAATAAATCATTCATTGTTCCATTGATTATAATTAATATTTCAATAAAAAAGAAATCATAATATTTCATTTGATTGTTTGTTTGTTTGCCTCCGAAATGGTTGGACTAAGCTCTCCACCGTTCCATTTTCCTTCCAACACCGTCTTCATTATTCATTTCAAGCCAGTTCCCTCTGATTCTCCCATTCTGCCATTATCGCCACAGCATTGCCTCTGTTCGATTGTGAATTTGCGCTTCATTCTATTTGCCATCCCATTATGATGACTTATCGAATGCGAGAACGTGAATTTCGTTCGTGTTTTTTCTTCCTTTTTCTTCTTCTCTTCAAATCGATGAGTAATTATCTTTGATGAACGCAACGAAATGATGAAAACCCCATTTCTCAAACGCCGTATTTCACCCACCCATTCGAAATAATACACCATCAATATTGCTGGTGTTTGATCAAGCGAATCGATGAAATGTGTCTTTTGCGTAGCGAGAAATTGACCAAAGTGGTTCTTCAAATATTGTTTTAGTCGATTTATTTATAACCCGGACGAAATAATGAATCGTCTCTCAATCGACCCTGAGTCGTTAATAGTTACCTCAACCGAAATTTTGGATTCGATAATCGATTAGGTGGAAAATCGAGTTTTTTCGCCCTTTGAGAATTCCTCATGCAAAAGAAGCGATTCGATGAAAGAGACACCACCTGTCTCGAGGACAGCCCATAATTTATGTTAATTCGAAAACAACTTGTTTGAATGCTCGACCCATGCCGATTTGATTGTATTTCAACAGACCAATTTGCCAACGAATTCGATTATTGAACGAGGGAGAAATCAATTCTAAGAGTCAATTTCGGCCTCGTTTGTCGGAATAACCAAAGAGCACATTCAATTAAATACAACGAATTATAATTCTAAAAACACATCAAAATCTAATTCTGCGTAATCAACTTTTGCTGTAATTAACGTGATTGACAGTGGGTGCCTTGACACAGCATCTCGCCATGGAAATCACAATGAATGACGATGGTGGGGGGATTTGATGAACAAAACTGGATAACGGCTGCGGTTTCCGATGTTTCAAATGTTTTGAGCGAATGAATTGGATACCGTTTCTTGCAGTCACCCCCCACATCGCGTCCCCTTCCCTTTCCCCCGAAAGAGTCAACTAACAAATTTTCAACTAACAAATCTCAAATGTCAAAATATTTAGAATTATTATGATTCGAAATGAGAATCATCTAATAATGATGTTGCTAAAATATAATGAATGAGTTGCTGGAATTATGTACAAGGGATTTAAATGGAGGGACTTTGATCATGTTGATTGTAATTTGAGAAACTCAAAATCGAATTGTCAACAAAATAAATGATTGAAATATTGTAAAATTGTATTGGATACGTACATTTTGGCGTAAATTTCTGTTTGACACAAGGCTTTACCTACGAAAATTATCAAATTATAACTTGATTTTTTTTCTTTAGCGCGAATTATGCCGACGACGATGACGATGACGGCGACAACCGGTCAAAGGCAACAACGACGGCACGATACACGACGACAAACGAAAATTTTGAAAATATATATTTTTTTTAATTTTCAAATTCTGCTAATTAGTCGCTACGGTTTGATTTTTATTTTATTTTATTTTTGTTATTCGGACGATTAATGTATTTCTTTGTTTGCTTGTACGCGGTATATGATTCCGTCGAATGACTATCGTCAATCACAAATTTCAATCAATTCATTTTCCGAACATTGTTTCTGTTCGTTTGGCTGATTTTTAGTCTATTTGAATGCGTGGTCGAGTCATTGTGAATGCTATTTACGAATTGAATATTCACTAAAATTCAATTTTCATCGAAAATTCGATTTATAGTAATTCGAAATTCACTGTCACAATTAATTGTGATAAATTGAATTTCGAAAAATAAACCTCATAATGCAATTTTTTTTGTAATAATTTCCAAAAAAAAAAAAAGTTTGGAAAATATATTTTATAAAATATGTAATTATTCGAATTTAACGCGAAAATGATTTTAGTGAATGAAAAAAGTTTCGTTAAGCGCGATTTTACAAAATTAAATTATGAAAAATTGTGGGAAAATATTCCAACGAATTTTCCAGACAAAATGCAATTTGAAAAATGTGCGCGTTGCGAGTTCGATATGCAATTCTCATTGCCAAATGAAACTGTTGCACTTTTGGCGGTGGGAAAATATCAACAAAAAAAAAAATGTTTTAAACTCTAAGCGAAAACTGAATTAATTGAATGGGCCAATGTTGTTTGGCATTTTGGCAAAGACAAAATCAACTTTAAAAACACAATACACAGTTCCTACTTGTGTCAACGTTGAACGTTTGAGTTTTCACAGACGACTACCATTGCGCGCGCAAAACACTCGTATTTATAGCTGTTTATGATGAGCATGATGTTCCCGTGCGACTCGAGTCGCACACAGTCAACGGGGTGACTATACCGACCGATTTTCCATCCCGCCAACGTGCACTCAACGGCAAGCATGAATGTATTTTCGGTCCATGCGAAATGCCAAAAGGAAAGCCAATTTGTGTGAAGTCGAGGGAGTGAAAGTGTTTCGGATGGGAGCAAGAGAGAACGGTAACTGACAACGAAAACGAATTCATGAGAGTTTTTCTGCTTTTGACGCCTTTCATCCAATCGAAAAATTGCTTTGTTCGACGTCCAACATCAAAACAACATCGAATTGCATTTGCTGTTTTCATTTCGCTTCAGCGTTTATCACGAAAACGCTGCTATTATCTGCAATGGAAGTGTGCTGTTTGTGAATTTGCACCTGCGGTTGTAATGCCATTATCAAAAATATTCGATTTGTTTTGCGATTGAGTTTCCTTAAACCCCATGCCGTTACGAGAAAAGCTTCCTCTTTTGAAGAAATCTCCCAGGGCGAAAAGCAGAGAAGCTTCACCTGTTTCCGAATGTCTCCTCATACCACAGACGTCACCACATACAGGCGCAAGCATCCCACTCTAAACAAGCTGATTCTTTTCGAAATTGGGTCATTCCCGCAATGAATGGGGCATTCAACAAGTCAAATGCTAAACTGACCCAGATCGTATTGCGATGGGCATCATCACGCAGATCGGCACAGGTCGATTCCATCACGAAAAATGGGAAATGTCACGTTTTCGATGCCAACATCGTTTTAAACTAACAAACGATTATTGTTCGAAATTCACATCGAAAATGGGAGGTCGTCATTCTTCAATTACAATTGATAGTAGCGACATCAAAGGTGGACCACAACGCTGCTCACATTCAAATGCCTGTTTGAATTGAATCCTTGGAACGTGCATTCGATTCAGGCGGAAATGGGTTCCCGTACATTTCGAACGGAATCCTATTGAATGTGATGGTTGTTGCGTTGGGTTGCTTTGAGAGACGCTCCAAAAAGGATTCGGCAATCAATATTGCGATGGTTTGATGACGAGTGGTAGGTAAGTCGTTTCAAGTACAACTGATAATTCACTATGGCGACCTCCTAAGTCGACCTGTCGAAAGGCATAATGAATTTTTCAAAGTCACCCGTTTTGCTTCACGTTGCTGTTGGCTTGCTATTTATGTTATTGTTGTTTTACGTCATGATGAAAAACGAAAAGAAGAATGAAAAGAAAATTTAAGGTGGAAAATTTATGAAAATTGATGAAGTTTTAATCTGATTGAAGAGGACTTACGAGGAGTATTTTGGACTGAATGTTTATACGGCGGTGAGAGAGCCCTCAGGTGATTTTTCGATTGGAAATTTTGCGAGGCTTCCGATGAGAGATCTGTTGCCCGTTCCACTCGCTTGATGGATCCATCACTCATCTGGAAATCGCTACTTAATAACAGTGATAGCCTGAGAGTCTGGAACATCTGAAGAAATCATCTTGCTTTGGAGCTCTCGGTCCAGTTCAAGAGAGAGGTGAATTTCACTTGAAGGCACGCGCAGCTCTGCCCCCAGAGATAAATTATCTCTTTCGATCATAATTGATAATGATTTCCCGATATTCATCGTAAACTCAATCGAGACAGAATAATCCCTCGATGAAAGTGCAAGTGGGCATCTCTAGTCCATCTGTCATTGATTTTTGATTGGGTTTGAAATTCAAACTTTGAATGTGAATACTCAAACCAATTGATTTTCCCCGCATAAAAAAATCTTTGGTTTTTCCTTCCAACGAACGCCAATGGCGAGCCCATGACATACGTGAAAATCTAACAAATTTCTTGAAATGAAAGAAATCATCGGTCAATTGGATTGATTGAAGCAAGAAAGCGAAATAAACGAAACATCTTCTTCTAAACGAATGAATTCGAGTGAAATTCGATCGGATAATGTTGCTCCGTCGATAGACAAAACGAGTGCTGTCAACCAGATAATCATTTTGAATGACCGTTTACAGCAATAGTTACCCCATCTTTGCAGATGGCCATCAGCATAGGCTAGCCAGCCTCTAACCGACTGGCTGGTTGGTTCACGTCCATTTTCAATGCCTCTGGTAATGCAATTATATCGAATAATGATTACTATTATTACAACGAAATTCACTCAACCCTAATTCATTTTGTGGTTTTATTTAAATTACGGATCGGCTTGGAACCAAGTTGGGTCGGTCATCGATCGATGCGGCATAGAAAATTGGAACAGCCAGCCAACTGCTAGTATAACGTTTCGGTTGAATTTTCTAGCAAATTCACAGCATCGATTTGACTGGAGCTCCCTGCGAGAAAATTGCTCATCAACCAGAAGTATCTCGTGCCAGGCGGTTGTCATGTCAATGTTTTATCAAGAGACGACCGCTTATTCATTTTTCATCGAATCTTTTGGAGCGCTTTCAATCGATCGAAGCGGTTCAAATGATTTCAAACGAACTCATGAATATGCTGCTTGTCAAACCAATAACAAGCAATCATTTGATTTTCTTTTGTTATCTCTCCCGTTCTCTTCATCGCAACGTCGCTTAAGCCAAAAATTAACGGTATTCTCTTGTGAACGATTTCCAAAATAATATGAACTTTTGTTAAATATTAATGGCTACAAGCAGCCGTTCGGCTCGCAGTCTCATGTGAGACAGGCTCAACATGAAAATGGGTCTGTGGATGGGCGACGGAATACCAGCGAATTCTTCGAAAGCTCATGCCTCCTGTCGCTATTGTCCCATCGCACAGAACACCCACACATCCACAGACACACATACATAAAAATACAGACTTACACACACACACACACACAATGAAATAATTATCAGTCGACTGTTTCATATTCATCATCTTGAGTCTTCTCGTCATATTTTCCCGGTTTTTTTTCTTTCTTTCTTTCATCCCATTTGCTTTGTTCCGCTACCTCTCGTCGGTCGGCTTGACATAAAATTTATCGATTTTTATATTTTATGAAACGATATAATGTGATATTAGGTAACGTCAACGTTGCTCCTATATTTGTGCAAACATCGCAACAGCACGATCAACCAAACAACCGAGGGATAGAGTGAGACACCGTGTGGGGACAGAGAAATGGCAACGACAAGTCAAAATATCATCTCTCAAATATCAAATTCAGATATGGAAAACACATGCCGGAATATTTAAAATGTCTTCAATTCATAAAATACTCCCTGGATTTTGTTGTTGTTGTTGTTGTTTGTTGAATATCAACACTGGATTTTCTTTAGTTGTTTGGTTGTGGTGTTGTTGCACTGAATGTTTAACATCGTTCAGAGACAGACAGAGCACATTAACATAAATACAATGCAAAGCCCAGACACAAAACATTCAGCAATGCTATCAGCATCGGCATATAGCATTGGCGAAGGACTACATTCAGAATTGGCATCTGAACAAAGAGCAAGTTGACTTTTCGACTGAATGAATGTGACGACGAGGAGGAAGAAAAAGAGACGAGACGAAACGCCATGAGTGGTGCCATAGTGTGGTGCGAGCACCAGATACGAGCTCCAACGTATATTCAGCTGAGTCGCATCTCGCTGCTCAACAGCGCTCCTACTGGCCGAGCTTAACATAATATTTTTTCATGGCTGAAACCGAAGCGTGCGATTATTTGGGTCGAATCTCTCAGGTGGTTGATAATTTCTCCTGCTTTATCTCAATCTGGGTCCATGGCTGTGTTTTTCCTTCTTTTCCTTTTTATCCATTTTTCTTTCTCCATCTCCCTCACTCCACACCGTCTTTCTCGTTCTTTTTCTTCATAATGATTCTGGTCTTGTTGCTTTCGGCCCCAAATGCAACATGAAACCCAATCCCGGCATAATTTTCGTGCATACTTTTCTTTCTGCCATTGGTTTTCTCCCCCCACTCGCTCCCGTTTTTCCTATTTATTCAACCTTTTTCGCGTTGTTGATTTTTTTTCTTGAGTTATTTCGTGCAACAACAACAACAAACAAAGCAGACCGGAATCATAATGTCCTTCAAAATATTTCTCGATTCATTCATATTGTATATCATCATTCGGTTTTGATCGCATTTGAGCCTCATCTGGAGCGAATTCCCTCGTTCCGATGTTTTCTTTTTGTTATCCACTTCTTTTCTCGGATGGAAAACAAGAAATCATCGAGAATACGTAATTCTTTCGCGATTGCCACATTCTGTCGAATTGCTTTCCATGTTGTTCAACGTCTATTGTTTAATTGTTTTCGATTGTTAATACAAATCCATTGCTCATCCAATTTTTTTGTTTAATTTTATTTTTCATGATAAACTGAATGAGTGGTTTATTTTCGAGAAACGAGGGAGATGATGATCATCATAACGATGCCAATCACAATGATGATGACGATGATGATGGCACCGATGACTGTACTGCCAGAACTTTTCCATCAATTTGGCCTATTTTATGTGGCGTCGATTGATGCCTTGTGTGTACTTTGCAACAAGCAACAGTTTTTCGAAGGGGAAACGAATGAGCACAGCCAATTGGTCTTATATATGTCTGTGTGTGCCTGTGTGTGTGAAGAGGCGCTGTTATATTCGAAACGGAGTAGACTTTCCCTTTTTGACAGTCTAACCATGTTGTTGCGCACACAACCACCCCCCTCCCTTCCCTCTAGCTTCACTCCCCCTGAATAAATTTGAGATTATTATTTAATATTCAATTTCAATGCTTGTACATAATTATGATAATATTTATAGATTCATGTGATTCATCCTGGGGGGGAGCTTCAACCCGTGTGAATTGTTCAATTGATGAATATGATGATAATATTATGAGTGAAAAATTTCAAATATTTCCATGAAAAATGGTATGTGATTTGATGTGAAGGAATGGCATTTATCATAACTGGAGAAAACTGAGAACACGTTTCTTGGTGACAACACACAATAGAGTGAATCAAGCGAAGCCAATGAAATTAATCAACCGTTGCTTGGAAAGCTCTGCTGAACGAATCCATCACCAGCAGTGTCTTGAAGTATTCCGGTCTATTAATGATTGTTCAACTGGTAATCAATTTGTGAGTGACTCCCAGGCAGTAATCGTGATCGTTTCCATCACAAATTGCGCGCAGCAAAGAAATTGACCAGCCCGCAAGACATTGATTACCCCATGGAAACCCAGGTATTTGCCTGCCAATCGTCGGAGTCGGACAAATACTGAAACGTTTTTCAATAAAAATTGAACGAAGATAATTGATGTGGTTTCAATTCCACGAAACAGAGCAATTATTTCGATTCTCTCATTCTGTCTGTGCTCTTCCTCTCATTATTCCGTCTTACGCCTATTTCATTGCAAATTAATTCAGATTACATTTACAAATTCGATTCGAGATTCACGTCGAATGTCTCGTTTGAAAGACTGACGAGTTAGCAATTAAGGAGCTTTCGATTAATATCTAATTACCTCAAATGGATCTTATGAATTGTTTATCGAAGCAATGGCTACTTTCTGACGCAGATTGAGGGAGTTTTGCCTGCTCTTCGGTCAGCTATGATTCGTTTCGCTTTGATGTGATTCGGGTCAGTTTTTCTCCGTTGTTCATCATGCCTTCGTTTATGCCGCAGCATATCTTTCGTCGAGAAAAAAAGCAGCTCAATTATATTCAAGCGCATAAATGATGAAGCCTTTGTCCATTCAAATCGAAATGTTGAAATTCTCGTGGGAAGAAGAAGAAATTGATTCCTTCTTGTGGGCAAGCCTTATGCCAGAAGAAAAAATAAATCGAGAAAGGGGGCAAACAAGATTTTTTTCACTTTAATTTGAATGTTTGAAAATAAGTAAACAAAAACTCACCACAATCGCGTGGAAGGGGGTTTCGGGTCGGTCGCACTCGAATCGAACCAATGTCGACCGGAACTTTCTTTCTCATTTGAATGACATAAACTTTTCCAATTTTATTCGAATCATATTAACTGACAAGCAACGTTGGTGCTATGGAAAAAGCGCGGAAAAGAAAAAAAAAAGGGGCACGAAGAGAGAGTGAGAAAGAGCGAGCGATAGACGGGAAGAGATAAAGAAAGGAGAGGAAAAAATAAAAAAAATGGTCCCTAATTTGGTTAGACGGCTGGTTGGTTTCTCTTCGACACTCGCGACACCAATTTAACACGAGTTCTCTGTCGTCAATGAGCCGTTCCGAACGAGAAGATGCGGCACACACACTCATACACAAAATTCGAAAGGGTGCTCTCCATTTTATCATCCGTTTGCCTTTCGAATCGATTTTAACGATCCAATTTGAAATTGACTTTGGTTTTATTGCCTCGCATCCAAAATGGCACTGACACGCGCCCGGTCCCGAAGTCGCCACCTATTTTCCATACCGTGCTTTGACGATGCTGCGGGGATTACTTTCAGATGCTGTGTACCGTTATATCGTGAAAATTGATTTCGATGAGTTTCCAAGCTGGAGATGGCGGCGATTAATCATCGTTTCCCTCATTCTCGAATTATGTGCGGCTTTCATGAAACGAACAAATTGCAGTGCTCATCTGGCGGCGGACCACAATCCCTTCCGGTTTCTCCTCCTCTCGTTCCTCTTGGCTTTGCGATGCCCTGAAATCAACCGCATAATTACAACGCAAATATTTTCCAACTGGTCCGCAGGTGAACTCATTCGGGGAAAGAGAAAAAATAATGTTTTCCTCGTAATTGTTTCAGAGTTTCAATTGAATTTGAATATTCAATAAATACATACAATTTGGATAATTCAATATTGCTGATTTTTCCAGAATGCATTCCACGGATGAATGGATCGTGATGTTTATTGGAAACAAGTTGTAAACAAATTGAATTGTTGCAAATTGAAACATTTTAAATTGCAACATTGTTGTTTATTGCAGCCTCCCCACGCATACCCTGCGCAGTTTTCGGGATTTCAGCACACACGCGAAAATCAATTGTTCCACGTGGAGCGAATCACAGAGCATCTCATCTCAATTGCTTCAATGTTTCAATCCAATTACCGATTTTCGAGAGCAAAAGATGCGGAAAGCAATTAATTTGTGCTCGTTTGTGGTGTTTGTCTCTGGTTCAATGTCAACACAGTCGACTGTTTGTGAAGTCTCTTTGGGAGCTTCGTTCTTGGAATCATCGGGTTCACCAAAGGGACTTGGTTGCGAGGCAATTGAAGAGTGAATTGTTAAGCGATAAACTGCAACGTTTCTTGAGTAGCTCTCATCAATGTAACGTTGGCGGCAGGTGGATAACGCAGTATTTCGGTGGGACGGTATTCTCAGCGGTGGTTCGATGCACTTGGCATTTGTATTATTGATATCGTCTGAGAAGTTAGGAAAATGGAAAATCGTGGGCTCAGGTGGATTCAATATTGGATTTCGAAGTATTTGATTTTCGCATCGATTTGAAATAAAAAATCAAATTCATCACGACTTCAACAGAAACCAGCTGGATATTTGAAACGGTTTATTGCAGAATCAAATAGAACTTGCTGGGATTAATACGGTGCAACAATCAATTGGAGACTTTCAATTCGAACCTCTTGAGGTGATTGATGAATGTGGGCAACAGCGGCATATTTTATTCAAAGATCATTTTTACGATGAACTTTACAGTCTCCCATCGCGACGAGCTGAAACTTCAATTCAATATTTGCCCAAATATTCAGTGAACAAACGTATTCTCAAATGGCAAACATTGCGAATTACTGGCATTGTTTGCGAATGATTTCTCAGTGACGCACAGTTAGTTGAACAGAAAATCAACAACAAAAACAAATTGGAGGAATTCGGATTTCAACAGAAATTGAATATTTCATTTCGAGCCAAATTCATCTCGATCCATTATTTTCGTAGAAATCCCAGTTAAAAAATTGAAATGACGGCAGCAATAACATGTCTCGGTATGAATATTGCATTGAATTGGGCGACATCAAAGCGAGCGGGGAATCAACATCGAGCATCTGAAATGAACGTGCCGCATGTGTGCGTGCGTCTCTGTGTTTGGGTGTACCGAGTGAATGTAACATGAAAGCGTCAGAAAACACAAGGCTCGGCTGGAACGACAATAATATCATTTACCTTTCGATATTGAAAGTAAACTCGATGCGATTAATTAAAAGTTTGGCCCAGGGCAGGCAACAGGAGCGGTGAACAGGATGTCAAAGCAGAGAAAATTAATTAAAATTTTGTTGCTTTTTTTTTGTAAACACCGGTGCTACCGAGATCGATCCGATTTATTGGAATTTAACGACTGGCGTAACCATTGAGACCCGAGCATGGCGGCAATCCGCCCTGTGGATGAAATGTTGCCCTTGCGCCGACCATGACGAGTGTTCATTCTTGATCTCCCAACGACGGATTGACATTGAAGTTTTCTAAATTGCCTGGATTTAGGAGGCTCTCAAAAGGAGGCTCAGAAATGAAATCATCTCATTTTTTTGCTTTCAATTCGCCGAAAATCCGAAAGATTTACCTGAAATTGCATGCGTAGGCGGTTGCAGGGCCCAGTATTGTGTATCAATTTGCCAGACGATTGTATCGACGATTTATTGAATGATCCGAAGATGGAGAATGTTTCAGTGCCACGGATCCAAGTCACGCAGTCGATGCCACCGGGTGGCAAGCATCACTCGACCCATAAACATTCAAAATATATTCCAAATCGACAGTCGTAAATATTATTCGTCTGCGATGTAAATCTCACCGTTTTCCATCCATCGTCATGGCATCCAGCTCACTCCATCGACTGCCACACACGAACCTCAATGCGCGACCGACAAATTCCATGTCAAAGTCGACAGAACATTATCGAAAATGTTCTTTAACGTATTCGTAATTATTTGCGTAATAAATGAGATGGGGCACAAGATTCAGTTCGGCTCTGAAAAATAACTGCTAATAGGATTTCGATCCTCGCATTTATTTTTTATTCATTCGTTTGCAATGCGCGCTGAGAGGGAGTGAGAATCGAGAGAGAAAGAGAAAATGATAGCCCATTAAAATAATGTAAATGGAGCGCTCATGCAAAACCATCGCCATTCAACCACAAAATACAACACCAGCAAATTAATTTCCAATTGGAATTGAATTTATTGCAGCATTCGTCATGTGCCCGCGGGATTGTTATTTTTTTGCTCCTTCTTTCCTTTTTTTCTCACTCTTCCTTTCTTTCTTCTCTCCCTCTCTTTCTCTCCCTATCTTTCTCTCTCTTTCCCTCTCTTTCTCTCCCTTTCTTTTACCTTTCTCTCTCTGTTTATCTTTCTCTCTCTCTTTCGCACTTTTTGTCTCTCTCTCTCTCTCTCTCTCTCTCTCTC